>MU704096.1:13755-33619 GCA_026770625.1 Nicotiana glauca
AACGGCCAAGATCTATTGGTTTGAAACGGCGTCGTTTGGCTGGTCTCTGAGACGGATCAAATTGGACCGGGTATAGGGGTGTTTTGGGCTGGTTTCGTTTGGGTAAAGGGGGAGGGGGTGTTTGACCGGGTAAAAAAAATGATTTGGGCCTGTGTATTGAGTGAACAGCCCAAATGAGACCTCTTTTCCATTTATCTCTTTTTCTTTTTACTTCCTTAATTATTAAAACCAAAATTCTAAATTACATTACAAAAATCAAATTAACTTATAAAATACTAATTAACTTCTACTAGCAATTAACACACACAATTAAATACCAATTTAAAATAAAATCATACAACTAGACCTTAAATGTTAAAAATACAACGTACATTATTTTTTGTGATTTTTTATTTTTGTAAAACAGACTTAATTACTCCTAATTATACAATTAAATCTTAGAATGCAAATGCGACATATTTTTCTATTTTTATTAATTTAAACAAATAAACATGCACACACAAACGCAGACAATAAGAGAAAAATACCATAATTCACGACAATTGCAAACAAACAAAACTATTTTATTTTGTATTTTTTTGGGAGTAATTCTCGTATAGGGCAAAAATCACGTGCTCACACCCGTGAGTCTTATACCATGATTGTTGTGACTCAATTGTATATTGTCCATGCTTAGGTTGATAAATATTAATGTTGAATATGATTCATGATAATTTCTTGGTGATTGAGCATTGTTAAGTATTGACTCAAGTTGAGATTTGTTTTGTAAAGTAACTATTGAAACAAGATTGGTTATAGCTGATTCCCTTGCCGGGATATGATTGTTTATTTTGTTGATTCCCTTGTCGGGGCATATTATTTCTATTGTTTAGATGAGGAAGAGTGTAAAATACAAAAGGTGATATCGTACATGATATTATGAGTAAGTGTTAATGCATGAAAGGTGATGCCGTGTCGATATTGTGAGTGTTAATGCACGAAGGGTGATGCCTGATAAGTTGGTATTTTACCAACTTATATCTTCTTAATACTTAGGATTTATTATGATTTTGATGAAAAATTAAGTTATTTTCTGAGGTTTATTGGCATATTTCAGGTATCATATGTTTTGGAGAAGATATAGAAGAAAACAAGTCAAAATGTGCAAAATCGAAGAAAAATGAATGCTGCCAGTTAGTACTCTTCGCGATCGCGAACATAGGAATGTGATCGCAGAAGGTTAAAGTCTGCGAACGCAGGGTAAAGTCTGCGAATGTGAAGAGGAAGTTGGTCAACTGTCCTCCAATGCTCTACGCGAACGCTTGGATCTGAGATGCGATTGCAGTGGGTCATAGCGTTACCCTTCGCGATCGCGTGTCTCTTTTCGCGATTGCGATTCACATTTTCTGGGTAGTTCAGGGCAGAAATGGAATTTCACATTTTTAATTCCCAGACCATTTAATATACTACTGAGATCATTTGTAAATAACTTTTGGCTTATTTTCAGTTTTAGGGCTAGAGAGAACAAGTTTGGAAGCTAGGGTTTATGCACGTACACTTGGGTTTTGAAGATTTGGAGATTGTGGTTAAGAATTTCTTACTCCATTGTACTATTTCTTCATTTCCTTGCTTTGTATTGAATATCTAAGTATGCAGTATTTTATTTATAGGAATATTCATATTTAAAGTGTGGACTAAATACCTTGTTGTGCTTATGTATTGAATGATTTTTATCCTATTATGAAGTGAGTTATTGTTCCTTTAATCATTCTTGTTCTTTAATGTTTTCAAAGAGATTAGCTAATCCTATGACTCACCCAATAACCCCGAATTAATTTTGGAAATTATTATTTGGGGTTGGGAAAGATCAATTAATAAGAACTTGAGGCTTTAACCATCATTTTATAGATTCTACCTAGTGTTGATACAATTTTTCCCTATATATTTTTAAACATGTAAACTACTTTCAAAATAGCGTGAGCATGCATATATAAGTATGTCCAAATATATTTTTTTATTATTATTATTATTATTATTATTATTATTATTATTTTTCTTAATTTTTAAAGACTTCTAAATTAATTTATTGCCCTATTTTATCCATAAAAACTCAATAATTATTCCCAAAAATATTATTTTGGTGATTCATTTATTGGATTATCATATTCATGTAGAAATATAGCTAAGATAATTTTTTATGTATTTTTATAAATTTTTTTAACAATGTTAAAGCTAAATTACATATAATTACAATATTAGCCTCTTTTAGATTTAATTACGTTCATGTCTATAAAAATTAAGCCCAGTATTTTTAATTTGATAATTATGTATTATTAATATTTTTAGTACCTTTAATTTATTTTCAGAAGTTATTTTGCTATTTTGTTATAAATCAAACGGGAAAAATGGCTATTTAAATGATATCCATATTTGTATTTCAATTATAACTAAATCAATCCCCAATCCTACCCCAATTTCAAATGAAAACACTCGACCAAAATCTTAAATCAGCCTACCCGACCCAAAGATTCATTGAATCTTGGCCGTTGATCTAAATGATCAACGGTCCTCATAATTCCTTAGATTCATTGAATCTTGGCCGTTGATCTAAATGATCAACGGTCCTCATAATTCCTTACCTTTTTAATTCTAAAGACCCCCTAAACCATACCCATTTTCCTCATTTCAGCCGCCGCTGAATCCCCTTTTCTCTCTCAATCCTCTCTCAAATCCTAGCCACCACCCTCAACTACCACCCTAAAACCTCCCAAATCCATGCTTCCAAGGCCATTGCAGGCCTGCATCCACCTCCCCGGGCTTCTATATGTTCGATTACCATGGTTTCAAGGCTAAATCCTAGAAAATCTTGGTCCAGATCTTGGTCGATCTCAATTTTATGGATGTCTCGGTCATCTTTGACCTTGCTCTGACCAGCTATGGCTATTCGAGTCTGACTCTGGGCTCTCCTGCTTAGATCAATGGTTTTCAAAGCCTTTCTCACCATTTGGGGTTCTTCTGAAACCCTAACCTTTAACTTTCCTCCCATTTCTTTTAGATCTGTTTCAGACCTGTACTTACTCTAAACGTATGAACATTTTTTCAAAGTTTCTTTTAAAACTCTATCTTCAAAAACCCTTTATCTTTTCCGATTAGGTTTTCTGTTAAGTTATTTGACATGTTTGCTGTGTTTCTTTATGTCATTCTTATACTTGAGTTCGCATGTTAAGGGTTTTAATTTCTTTTGAGGTTTCTAAATCTATTTTGGTATTATTTTTCTGATTTACTTATGTTTCATCTCTAGACTCGATTGGTGTTGAAACCCAATATTAGGGACCCTAATTTTGGGTTCATTCGAGTTTTGAGAATATTGTTGTGTGATTTACTTGTTCTCCACCTTTGGATTCTATTTGTTTCAAAAACCCTAATTCTTTAGGGCCTATTCGGGCTTCTGAAGCCGCTTTATCTCTTTCTTTATGTTATTTGATTTCTTGCAATCATTGGAACTCGACTATCCTTTTTAGAAAGGCCTTTACTTGACCCTTTTCATGTTTCTGATACCCTATTGCTAAGTTGACCTATGTGACTACCATGTTTCCATGTTCAAAGTCTATTGACTATATGATTGTTATTGCATACTGCTTCTCTTTGCCATAGTTTGGCCTCGCATGTTTATGTACTCTATTTATATGCCGAATTCCTTTTTGAATGACCTCCAATTTTGGACTGATTTCAAACTATTCCTTGTGAGATTTTGATTGCACTCGTGTTAAGTAATTGATTCTTTCCTTGTTTCATATTAATGATTTCCCTGTTTCTTGGTCTAATTTGAACACTTTCCTTTGAATCTTTGATCCCTATCTTTTCTATTCAATTTGATTGATTCCCTTACCTTGGTTCTATTGGTACTTTATTCTTACCGACGTTTCCCTGATTAGAATCTGATGAACTTAGTCCTTATTGCATATTGAGTACTAGTACTATGCTGAAAATATTTCCTTATTGGTTATATTCAGCCTTATGTGATTTCTTTCCTTATTTAGTATTTACATTGTTACCGTTTATTGAACTCCTTAATTAAAGGAAGTCCTTATACTGATTTGATTTTAATTGGTACATAGTTCCATAATTACTGCTAAAGTATGATTCTAGCCTTATTTTCTAACTGTTTTAAAACTATAAATACTTTGCTCTTTTATTAGCACACAGACGAATATTCTTAGTTCTAAACTCTCACTTACACTAAAAGAGTGCTCTCTCTAGCTCTACTGCTTCTACTGTGGTTTGTTTTATTGTTTGCAAACCAAAGCTATATTTCAAAAGCCCTGCTACCTTTCTTTACTACATTTGCTTCTTTGACTCCATAACTCAGAAAGGAAGACAGGAATCTGGCTTCCTCTGATTGTAACTTTCTTTCTTTTATTTTTTGATGTAATTCATTACTGGGTCTATAATAATTTTGTAATAAACACTGGGGTTGGCTAGTGAAAAAAAAAGGTTGGCTATTTATGCATGCCAAGGATAGAACCATGCCTATATGACTATTTTGATTCTGCATATTCAATCACATTTAGAAACTATGCCTATAGGATTATTTTTCTGCATACTCAATCACATTTAGAAATCACGCCTATAGAACTATTTTGATTCTGCATTATTAATCACATTTATAAACCATGCTCATAGGATTATTTTAATTCTGCTTAATTCAAAATGCATCTAGAAATCATGCTCATAGACATTCATCTAGTCCACCTGTTTAATATCGCACCTAGATAACCTGCCTATAGGGCTCATTTTAATTTTCTGCATATTAGGCATCATGTTTTAAGGGTATAACCTAGTAGCATGTTAAAATCAATGACATATATAGATCATGTTGAAAGGGGTCCATAAGTATAAACCTGTTCGTTTCTGCTCACATGCAATGTTGGGTATCATGTCTATGAGGACTTAAAATCAGTAACGCCTAGAAGTCATGTATATAAGAATTCTGAATCATTTTTCTTAAAACAGTGTTGCTTTGCTAAATTTTTGAATCAGTAATAAATATGATATTCATAGGATCTCGCTTAGGCAAGCCTTAGGTGATATTGACCGATAAAAAATTGATTTCGCCTTTGTTAATTAATAATTGACACAATTATTAAGCAAGTCTGATTCTGGCTTCCTATCTGAGCCACGTATCAAACTAGTCTGCCTCAACAACCTCCTCTCCCTCATCTTTGATATTTTTAATCAGACCTAAGCAGAATGTGCAAGACATGCTATCTTATGTGTTTGTTTTTGAGGAGGTATACTTGAGCCTTGGTTTGCTTATATGTTTACCCAAACATGCAGTATGTGTTTTGTATGTCACCTTAGAATTTTTACCTTTGAAACTTCAAATAAGCCTAATATCCCTCCCTTTTAGGATTAGTAGTCCTAAATGCCTCCGGGACTGATATGATGGGGACGAGTAATAGCATGCAATAAGTAATCGAGACCAATCCACGCTTTAATACCTTAACGGGGTGGGAAGGGTAGATATATATATGATGACCACGCAATAATGTCACGCGTACCCCCTCACTGAGAAGTGATTATCAGACATTGTGTGGGGTGATCCATATTTTTATAAAAACCTAGGACCCCCTCCCTTTATTCTTTATTCTCTTTTAGAATTATATTTCCTTATTCAAAAATCAGCTCTTTTAATTATTTTTCCAAACTTTGTTTGCTTTCAAATCATTATGTATTGAAATCCCCTCTTGTTTGAGCCTTATCTATTTATATTTTAATTGCACCCAAATTCACAATAACTGTCTGGCCGGAAACCACACTAGTGGATTATGAGGGGTGCCTAACACTTTCCCCTTTGAATAATTTCAAGCCCTTACCCAATCTCTGGTTATTCAAACAGAACTTAGAGTTAAATCTCTATTGGTGTCCTAATGCACCCTAATCATTAGGTAGCGACTCTTCAAAACCCAGTTCCCAAAAGGAATGAGTTATCCCTCCAAATGTCATGAACCCGATTTCGCGAGAAAAATGGGGCGTGATAGCATGGCGACTCTACTGGGGACATTTAGGACTTTACAATTTCGGACTATTATTGTGAATTTATGCTCCTTTATGTGCAATTACTTGCTAAATTCCTTTAAGCATTCAATTCCCTTTTCAATTGCGCAACTGACTTGTCTTTTGTTTCTTTCCTTTTTGATTTCCTTTACTACTGCTTTAAATTATGAAAACTGTTGTATTTACTGTTTTCTTAACGTGCAAATACGTGACAACATGTCTTTAATTATTTCATAATTATGCTCGACATCATATTCCCCTCGTGCCAAACAAATACCATAGCAACGCTTATA
The DNA here is from genome assembly GCA_026770625.1 of Nicotiana glauca. Lineage (NCBI taxonomy): Eukaryota > Viridiplantae > Streptophyta > Magnoliopsida > Solanales > Solanaceae > Nicotiana > Nicotiana glauca. Next base: position 20,085 of record MU704096.1, read on the forward strand.
ATGAGTTGTTGTGCTCTTCCTATATCATCACCCCTAAATTTAGAAAGGCATATTTGTGGTATAACTAGTCGATCAACGGTGCAGTCGACAGTTCCGAGCCTTCTCCCTTGAGTTGTCTGCTCAAGGGTACCAGTCTAAAACCCCATAGAAACCTTACTCCGTTTAAATTGTACATACATCATGGTAAAACCTAGCCAGATTAGTTATGTTGTCCACATAATGATCCTTTAAGATAGCCTTGTCCAAAGTCCACTGGGTTCCCTAAACCCAAACGGACATCATCACGTTCTGTGCATTTATTTGGAGAACTAAATGCTTAATGCTAATTATTGATGCTAAATAGTCGAGTTCGGTGGGGGTAAGGTCTAACCCTTCTATCTTGCAGATAATGAGGCACGAAATCTCCAAATTTGGCATGATTACCAACATCCACCTCAGACTGCTAAGCTAATGGAAAGATCTCCATTCCAGTGACCAGACTCTCGTCCAAAAATATCTAGGGAATCTACCTTCCCTCCTAGAAATTCAACCCAACAAAAAAGTCATAGAAGCTGCCACATTGTTTTAGGATTGCAAAAGGGCTGTGTTCCGGTTTGGGGACATTGAGATGACACCCTTGATAGAAGAAATATGAGGATTAGCCGATTTGGCATGGGAGACTCTAGGTTTATTGATGCCTGAGAACCGCAAGGGTAGGGGTTTCCTCAAAATGATGGGTCTGAAGAAGAATCCAGAACTGACATGCCTCAAAGAATCCTATATCCCCTTCGACTATTTGTACGAGAGGTACGATCACAGCAAATCCTACCGTACCTATCTTGATGAGTTTGCCATCACCTCATTAGGGCATATTCATCGAAGGGTCTTTATATTCATTCTCTGTTTTTTGGGGTTGATTGTGTTTCCAATGACGAAAGCAAGAATCCACACCCAACTAGTCATGGTCACTAAAACCTTAATGGAAGGAATTGGAGGGCAACCATTCATCATTATGCCCATGATCATCCCGAAAATATACTGAGCCCTAGAAAAGTGTCAACGGGGAGCTAGTCACTTTGAAGGTTGCAATTTTCTACTTCAACTATGGCTCGTGGAGCATCTAAAAAAGGGTGAATACCGATAAGAGATTCGGCAAAGGGACTGGGATGATCATATCGCTTTACATCACCCAAAGCGAATGAATTATATCCCCGATATGTTTGCTCAGCCAGAGGATGCGAAAGGATGGTTCGAAATATTTGGTAATTTTACCTAGGAGCAAGTACAATGGATGTTCAAATGGTTTCCGACCAAAGAATTCATCGCCCGATCCCGAGACACACCTTTTCTGATATTGATCGGTCTGAGAGAAATGTACCCTTACATCCCTCTTCGAGTTATGAGGCAAGCTGGTAGGAAGCAGGTTGTACCCAGGGTCGACAAGATGAGTCACTTCTGGGATGACTTCAAAGATGATGATAGCCCTTACAAGTACCAAGCTCAGCATATGGGGCACTGCAAGATCGTCATGTGGAAAGATACCATCGAACCAGATAGATAACACGCCGGTTGTACTCCCTACTATTTCGGCTGGTTGGAGGATAATCATAATGGTCTGAGTCAACCTGGATTTGTTCAAGGTCACAGGATCATAGATGAAAAGGCCGAGGCACAGGTCAAATACAACAAACTATGCAAGAGAATCCGGGAGTGCGAAAGTGAGCACCGTAAGATACAAGAAGCCAATCAAAAGTTAATTGAGTAATGAAAGGACATGGCCATAAATGCCAACATGCAACTAGGATACCTGGAGCGAGGCATAGTGGAGCTGGAAAGAAGGTTTCTCAAAAGGGTTGAAGACTATCAGAATGCTGAGGGGAACGAAGGTGGGCATCTGGCTAAGGCCTACCTATTGTTGGGACTTCGTGCGATGGGGAAGTTGTTCGACGGAGCCAAGGATGCCGAGTGTTGGGAAGGTCCTTCGGTGACCAAGCAGATAGGATTTTATCTTTTCATTATCTAAAATGTAATAAGGTCATTGACAATTAGTGACTTTCATTTCCTGTTGTTTAGTGTCGATTTGGGATTCGCCTTATTTTTTCTTATCGATAATATGAGCCATTTATTATTCCAAGTTCTCCAAATCAATTTGTCGCTAGGCCTACCCAAATTAGGACACATCTTACATTCCTGCACTCTGTGTTTAAATATTGCAATATTTTTCATGAGCCCAGCTAACTTGGTTACCTTTTTGTTTTATTTTTTGTTTTGTTATTCCCCTCCTACTGGTTAGTTTAAGCACTCTGGCAACATTATCGTATTCCATAAGATCTAAGGGCCCTCCACTCACTCCTCCTCTAAGTCCTGTCAAGAACAAGAACAAAAGCAAGATGAAAGATTTGAACAACGTCAGAAAGGAGAATTCAAATGAACGAATAGAGGTCACTAATGGTCATGGTGCTCAAGGTCCTAAGGAAAATGTATCCTAGCTTGAACAAAAATTACTAAAGTTCCAGGAGGAGCTCGACCAGGTTTGGAATCTGGCAAGTTTCTCCGCACCCTGGATATCACCTTTCCCACTACTAAAAACCCTGCGCCACCTCAAAACATCCCAAATCAACAAAATCATCCCGCTCCCCATGTCATTCCACCAAATACACAATGCAACACTTGCCACACCCCAAACAACACCCTATTACTTCTCCCAGAACTCCAAAACTCCACAAATGACCATTACCACGCTCACCATAACACCCCTATCTACGTGGAGACCATGCCACTCTCTACCTAACCCATCTCAAGCATACCCAAGCCTGATGATAAAGATTTGCTTATCAAGAGTCTGGCTATAGAACTTAAGAAATTGACTAGCCGGATCCAGGGTGTTGAAGGAAACAAGGGAATTGAAGGGTTGAATGATGAAGATATCTGCATACAGCCCGATGTCGAACTGCCCGAGGGGTGAAAACCGCCAAAGTTCGAGATATTTGACGGTATAGGTGATCCTATTGTTCATTTAAGGACGTATTGTGACAAGTTGGTTGGGGTCGAAAAGGACGAGAGAATCTGTATGAAGCTATTGATGAGGAGTCTAAAAGGAGATGCACTATCCTGGTACATTAGCCAGGATCCTAAGGAATGGTCAAGTTGGGTAAGTATGACCTCTGATTTCATGGACAGGTTCATATTTAACACAGAAAATGAGCCGGATATATTCTACATTCAGAATTTGAAGAAGAAACCTACAAAAACATTTCACGAGTATGCTACTCACTGGAGGTTAGAAGCCGCCATGGTCAGGCTTGCTTTAAAGGAAGAACAAATGAACAAATTCTTTGTTCGGGCTCAAGACCCACAGTATTATGAAAGGCTGATGATGATCGAGGGCCACAAACTTTTTGATATTATCAAGCTGGGAGAGAGGATCGAAGAGGGCATCAAAAGCAGTATGGTTACGAACTTGGAGGCCTTGCAGGCTACAAATAAGGCCTTGCAGTCCGGTGGTATGTACAAAAAGAGAGACGTTAGAGCTGTGATGGTTGCACAGGGAACCAAATCTCCTATTAAATACCAAAACTACCCGACACCTCCATCACATATTAGCCTACTCCGAACTACCAAGCACCCTCACCACCCACCTATCAACCATCTCCACCTCTCATATATCAGCCTACTTCACCCAGATATTCCTAACCCGCACATGTATACCAAGCTTACAATACTCAACTATCTCGCTATCAGTCACCTCGTCTTCATCAAAACGTCCCTAAACCACGACCCAATTTCGACCGCAGGACTCCCAAACAATATACAGGCATTGCTGAACCCATTGACCAACTATATGAGAGACTCAAAGCCGCCGGTTATGTCACCCCCAATCCTGATTCAACCCCAGAGAATCCTTCTCAGTGGGTCAACCCAAACAAGTTCTGTGCATACCATTCCGGCATAAAGGGACACACCATCGATGAATGCCACTCCCTGAAAGACAAGATCCAGTCACTGATCGATAATAAGGTTATCGTGGCAAAGAAACCCGCCCCGAACGTCCGCATCAACCCTCTACTAGACTGTAAAGGTGGTGGTATTCACATGATTGAGGTGGATGATGATTGGGATCCCGAGGGATCCAACGGGCTAATCACAGAAGGCGATGATCCAAATAAGCCAGCAGTTACTCTTAACCCTATCAGGGTCCAGATCCAACCATCTGAGATCACTGAGGTAGATGTGTCTATCCCTCTTGAGTTCGAAGAAGCTCCATTAGCAAAGGCACCAGCACCGTTTGAAGTTTCCCTTTTGCCATCCCAAGAACATGTCCCATTCAAAGTAAAGGTGGCCGCACCAATCCCAGTGGCGATGTCCATTATGCCCTCATTCACACAAAAGATATACCCTAGGATTACACAGCTGAAGCCAAGAGAAAAGGAAAGGTCAGGTTCAAAGAAACTATTGCAGCACAAGGAATGACAAGAACATGGAGAGTTTATACCCCTGAATACCTAGCTGAGTCTAGCAAGAAGGCCTCCAATCGGCCACCCATCATTGAGACAGGTCCAGACGACCTTTGGAGAAAGATACATGCTAAAGAGTACTCGGTCATTGACCAGCTGAACAAAACACCAGCAAAGATATCCATCCTTTCGCTACTGTAAAATTCCAAGGCGTACAAAAATGCTCTGTTGAAGGTGCTGAGTGAGTCATACGTGCCAAATCACATCACTGGCGGAGAAATAGCCAATATAGTGGGACAGGTGCTAGAAAGCCACAAAATCATTTTCTATAAGGACGCTACCACCTGAAAGGTTGGGTCATAACAGAGCCCTGCATATCACGGTACGATGTGAGGACTAGTTCATCACCAGTATCCTAGTCGACGGGGGTTACAACCTTAACATCTGTCCTCTGGTAATGCTGAAGTTAGGTAAAGGTTTGCATGAGATAAAAGAAGGAGCCATCAACATAAAAGCTTTTGATGGATCCTAGAGAGCCACCATCGGTGAAATCAGCCTGTGTCTTCAGATGGGACCAACCTGGTTTGATGTTGAGTTCCAGGTGATAGATGTGCCCGCATCTTACAACCTGCTGCTAGGACGCCCTTGGATTCATTCTAAGGGGGCATGTCTTCAACACTGCATCAGGCCGTGAAATTCAAATGGATTGACCAAGAAGTAATCATTCACGGTAATGGCAGTAACCCCATATATAGTCGTCAGACCATTCCGACAATAGGGGGAAGAAGAAAGTTAGGAGGGGAAACCTACCACCATATCGAGCAAGTCAATGCTTTGATAAAGATAAATAGTGGGACAACAAGGTCGAGAATATATTGAACTAGAGCGGATACAAACCTGACAAAGGGCTTGGCAAGAATCTCCAGGGGATTGCTAAACCCATAAAGCTCAAGAAGCACGGCACTACTTTCGTTCTGGGATATGAATACACTTGGGAAGAGTTCAATAACTGGTTGCCACCATGGCGTGGTCCTTAATACCCATTGGAGCAACCGATACCACATTTTGAACAGACTTTCAAACATGCTGACATCATTTATGGGACATACGAAGATGAGGTGCTCACAACAATGAAAAGCTTGTTTCTATAAAACGATGCAATGGATTGCTGTGTTATCCTTTATGAGGAAGGGGAGGAAGGCCCTTCCATACAGGCCGTAAGTAGAGGAGCACGTCTCAATAACTAGTCTATCAGAACAACCAGAGCCCAGTGAGCCTTGGGGTAGCAAGGCTAAACAAGCATCATGAACTATTTTTTTACTACTAGATGATTTTCTTTTCGCACTTTTTTGTTTTCGCAATAAGATCTTCAATGTTCAAAACAATTATGAAAGTTTATCAAAAGCATTTCAACTTCTCGTATGAATCGACAATTATTACTATTTTTCTCTTACTTCATTTATACAACATTACTATTACTTATCTTGATGAACCAATGACTGTGAGATGCAATGAGATAACGCAACAAACGGACATTGATTCGGAGAAAGATGACATACTAGAGGAAATTGTCAAAGAAGTAGAGAGCTTTGAGAACAGACCTAAGTCCAACCTAGACGAAACAGAATTGTTAATTTGGGAGATGAAGAAAACGTCTAGGAAACACAAATTAGCGTTCACTTATCGCCATCAGAAAAGAAGGAATACAAAGAATTTCTAAGGGAATATGAGGACATATTCGCTTGGTAATATGACGACATGAACGGTCTAAGTACGTCTATTGTGGCTCACAAACTGCCAACTAATCCGACATGTCTGCCGATAAAACAAAAGCTCAGGAAGTTCAAACCTGATATGAGTTTGAAAATCAAGAAAGAAGTTACTAAGCAGGTCAAAGCTAAGGTTCTCAGGGTAGTTGAATAACCGACATGGTTAGCCAACATTGTGCCAGTACCAAAGAAGGATAGGAAGGTCAGAGTCTGTGTCGACTACCGGGATCTCAACTGGGCTAGTCCGAAAGATGATTTCCCTTTGCCGAACATACACATCTAGATTGACAATTGCGCCAAGCACAAGTTGCAATCATTTTTGGATTGTTTCGCTGGTTACTATCAGATCTGGATGGATGAAGAAGATGCTGAAAAAATGACTTTCATTATGCCGTGGGGAATGTATTGTTACAATGATGCCATTCAGTCTGAAGAATGTAGGGGCCACCTACATGAGGGCCATGACTACCATTTTCCAAGATATGATACACAAGGAGATTGAGGAAGGACATTATCATCAAATCCAAGAAGGCCGTTGATCACATGGAATACTTGAGGAAGTTTTTCAATAGATTGCGAAGGTACAACCTAAAGCTAAATCCGCAAAGTGTGCATTTGGGGTCCCCACTGGGAAGTTGTTTGGCTTCATTATGAGCCGCCGAGGAATAGAACTGGATCCGTCAAAAGTCAAAGCCATTCAAGAAATACCACCGCCAAAGAACAAAAAAGACGTGATGAATTTCTTGGGAAGACTTAACTACATTAGCAGTTTATATCACAATCCACAATTATTTGCGAGCCAATCTTTAAGTTGTTGAAGAAAGACGCCGCTACCAAATGGACCGACGATTGTCAAAGGGCCTTCAACAGAATCAAGAAGTACTTGTCAACACCACCAGTCTTGGTCTCGCCTGAGACAGGTAGACCCTTATTACTCTATCTTGTGGTGTTGGATGGAACTTTCTGTTGCGTTCTGGGGAAACATGATGAAACAGGAAGGAAGGAACAAGCCATCTATTATCTTAGCAAGAAGTTCACTCCGTATGAGGCCCGCTACTCTCTTTTAGAGCGCACCTGTTGTGATTTTACTTGGGTAGCCTAGAAGTTGAGACATTACTTCTGTGCCGACACAACATATCTCATATCAAGGATAGATCCCTTGAAGTACATCTTTCAGAAGCCCATGCCCACTAGGAAGCTAGCCAAGTGGCAAATCTTGTTAAGTGAATTCGACATTGTCTATGTAACTCAGAAGGCAATCAAGGGATAAGCACTAGTAGATCACCTTGCGGAAAACCCCGTATATGAAGAATACGAACCCCTAAAATGTATTTTCCTGACGAAGAGGTATCATTCATAGGAGAAGACATTGTAGAATCCTATAAAGGTTGGAGAGTGTTTTTCGATGGAGCAGCAAATTTCAAAGGAATCGGTATGGGAGCAGTCTTGGTATTAGAAATCGGTCAGCATTATCCAGTGTCTGCCAAGCTCAAGTTTTCCTGCAACAACAATATGGCTGAGTATGAAGCCTGCATCCTAGGGCTCAGGATGGCCATTGACATGAACATACAAGAGTTGCTAGTAATTGGAGATTCAGACTTACTCATACATCAGGTCCGAGAAGAATGGGCAACCAAGAACTCTAAGATACTCTTGTATCTACATCATATACAGGAGTTGAGAAAGAGGTTCACAAAGACAGAATTCCAACATGTTCCTAGAATCTAGAATGAATTTTCCGATGCATTGGCTACCCTGTCATCCATGATACAACATCCCGATAAGAAATTCATTGATCCCATTCCAGTAAAGATCCATGATCAACCAACCTACTGTGCCCACGTCGAAGAGGAAACAGACGAAAAGCCTTGGTTTCATGATATCAGGAATATTTGGCGAAAGGAGATTACTTGGAGCTTGCCAATCATACCCAGAAGCGCATGTTGCGGAGGTTGTCTAACAGTTTCTTTCACAGCGGAGGAATCCTGTATAGGAGGACTCCTAATTTGGGATTACTAAGGTGTGTCGACGCAAAGGAAGCATCTAGACTACTGGAGGAGATTCATGCTGGGACCTGCGGTCCACATATGAAAGGTTTTGTCTTAGCCAAGAAGATACTCCAAGCTGGTTACTTTTGGATGACTAAGGAGATAGATTGCATCCAGTACGTTCGGAAATGCCATCGCTATCAGATTCATGCCGACATGATAAAGGTGCCACCAAATAAGCTCAATGCAACAAGCTCGCCTTGGCCATTCTCCACCTGGGGAATGGATGTTATCGGTCCAATTGAGCCCATTGCTTCCAACAGGCACAGATTCATCCTAGTGGCAATTGACTACTTCACCAAGTGGGTCTAAGCAGCATCTTATAGAGTAGTGACTAAGAAGGTCGTGGCAGACTTCGTCCACGACTGTATTTTTTGTTGATTCGGTATCCCAGAGTCGATCATCACTGATAATGGCTCCAACCTCAATAGTGACTTGATGAAAGCTATGTGTGAAACCTTCAAGATTAGACACAAGAATTCTACAGCCTACAGACCTCAGATGAACGGGGCTGTAGAAGCTGCCAATAAGGACATCAAGAAGATATATAGAGAAGCATAAGCAATGGCACGAAAAGCTCTTATTTGCTCTGTTGGGATATTGCACCACAGTCTGCACATCAATTGGGGCAACCCCCTATATGTTGGTTTATGGTACAAAAGCCGTCATTCCCACCGAAGTAGAAATTCCTCCCTTAAGGATCATACAAAAAGCTGAGCTCGACGATGTAGAATGGGTGAGAGGTAGTTGTGAGCAATTAGCCCTTATCGACGGAAAGAGAATGAAAGCAGTTTGCCATGGTCAACTTTATCAGAACAAAATTTCCAGAGCCTTCAACAAAAGAGTCAACCTGAGACGGTTCACACCAGGACAGTTGGTGTTAAAGAACGTTTTTCCGCATCAAGATGAAGCCATGGGGAAATTCTCTCCCAACTGGCAAGGTCCGTACATGGTACACCGGGTTCTAACAGGAGGAGCCCTCATACTTGTCGACGCCCCCTTTTTCTAAAGCGATATTGGGTTTACGACATTTGGGAGTACAACTCTATTCCCGTTTGGGAATTGGGTTTTTGGAATTGAAGAGTCGCCACCTAATGATTAAGTGCATTAGGACACTAAGAGTTTTGAATTTGAAAATCAGAGTTCGGGTAAGGGCTAGAAATTATCTCGAGGGGAAGGTATTAGGCACCCCTCAAGATCCACTAGAGTGGTTCCCGACCATGCTATGTTGTGACTTTAATGTAAACAAGTATACAAATAAATTTACACATAAGGGTTGCAAATAGGTATGTAGCAAGCATGTTGAAATCTATAATTTGTTTAAGGGAGGATCTAAATGCAGAAAATGAGTCAGGCCATTGAGTAAGTAAAAGGTAATTTAGAAGGGATAATGCAATAAAATTAAGAGGTGTTTTAAGTAGTAGAAAAGACAAAATTTATTGGTATTAAACTAAGTTCTATAAAGGAGAGGGGATCCTAGGTTTATAATGCACATGGATCATCCACACAACACCGGTAACCAATCGTACGCATAGTGTTATCGTGCGATCATCATCTCCATGTCTACCCTTCCCACCCCGTAAAGGTTATTTGAACGTGTGGATTGGTCACGAATGCTTATTGCGTGCTATTACCCGTCCCGTCCTATAAGTCCTAGAGGGTATTTAGGACCATTATTCCTACAAGGCAAGGTCTAGGCTGAACTCTCAGGTTTGAAGGACAAAATACTAGGCGACATACATAACAAGTAGGACTTCATAAAAAGGGGAACATGCAAAGGCAAATAAGAGGTTCACAGATCCCTCTACAAATAAACATGTAATTAGCACGTCTCAAACACATTTAAGGTCTAAAAAGAGTATCAAAACAGGAAGGTCGGAGAAGATAAATTGCAGAAGAAGCATAAGATTTAAAACTAAGTGCCTTGAAGAATGTCCGATTTTCAGAAAGGTGAATAAAAGATGGAAGTAAGTTGCAGCAGTTCAGGAATTGGTAAAAAAGTATAGATAAACTTGTTTAAAACATACTTCGAAAATATAGTAGTAGTATTGTAGTAACCTACCAAAGCACGATTCTGGACAAGCAAACAATTCATTAACAAAGCATGATAAACAGAGGCACAATTCCGAGGTTATAAAAATGGGACTGGAGTTTTAACTGAATAAATTTTATAGAAGCAAACAAGGGTTGGAGTTCATAAGTTAAAAGAGGTTGAGTAGTCTGAAGCATGATTAATCGATTTGTATTAGGCCAAAAGCTTGCCTAGGTGTGTCTTATTTAATGCCTAATTACCTTAAAGGTGAACATGCATATTAATCCATTTTTTTTTTATTTTTTTTTTATTTTTTTTTTAGAAAGAAGACACGGTTTAGCCCAAACTTGTGTCATTAAATAAGCAACTGGTGAGACGTTCAGTAATTACAACCCAGATGAAACAAAAGTCCTAAGTAACATGATATCTAATGCACATAAGCTCCTAAACATGGTCTCTAAATGCAGTAGCAATTTTTTTAAACAGTTGTTTGTTAATTACTAATTAATTACAAAGTGAGTATAATAATCTGAAAGTAAAGAGCCTAAACAGGATATCTATATGCAAGATGCATGTCCTACACATGGTTTCTATTGCACAAATAAGTAAGTAAAGCCCTATAGACATGTTTTCTACCTGTTAATTAAACCAAACATGCATAATCCCCACCCATTTCACTATAGCCCCTAATCATTAGTTTATAAATTATTAGAAACCATGATAGCTGAATTACATAATGAAGAATAAAATAAGAAGCTACTCTGTAGGGAGCCTTCAACCAGGCCTAATCTTCCAACCTCACTTCTTTCGAGTTTCACAGCCCATTTGTCATGGTTTGGGTGCGGCAAAGCTCCGTAAGGGCCCATTGGGGTCCTTGGCCAATACCAGCACCCAAACACTATCAAAAATTGAACAAGTGTGGTGTGGAACTCCCAGCCTTGTGCATCAAAGTTCAGTGGGTATTTAGAGATACCCAAAGCAATTCTTACACAAAAGGGAGGCAAAACCTACTTTCTAAAAATTGTGAGGGTGTGATAGAGTTTAAAAGAGTTGGGTTTGAAATACCAGTTTTTGAAGAAAATAGTTCCAGAGAACAACTGGGAGTTTGTTTTATGAAAAACAAGCTTTGATAAAGAAAGGAAAGAAACATAACAATCCAAACTCAGAAGATATACAGAGTTTATAAAGCAAACACAAGTAGGGATAGGGACCGGGGACAGATAAATCACATGGCAGAAGTAAACTTATACAGAATTATCCCTTAGACTAGAGTTACAACATAGTTATCACATAGTCTTCATGCCAAAGTCCAACATCATTAAGTGTCAGACAGAGTCACACATTAGATCATATAACACTTAGGTGGAGGGGTACAAGTTTGTAGGGATACATGTTAGGCAGAGGATGAAAATATATAAGAAAACATTGGTCATGCTGGGATAAGAGGAAAGATAAGTACATAGACAAAACAAGCATGGTAGCTTCATAGGAATCAAACAACGTCATAGTGGATCACACAAGGGAAATCCATAGACACATTAGACTAAAGGGAAAGGGAAATCACAGAGACATGCTAGCTACAACAAGAACAATAGAACCATAAGTAAATGCATAGAAGAAACATAATAAAGTGCAGTATGTATAAAAACATGTTGTTTTGAGAGCTATAAATCAAATAGAGGGCATACCAGTTGAGGATGAGATAATATAGAGCAGTAGTGAGTAGTAGTATGCAGAGAAAGTGAGCAACAGTATGCAGACCAAAGTAGGTAACAATGTAAAGAATAGTAGAACAGTAAAGTAGCCTAAATCACTCAGTCTTGGCTTTCACCCGACTGAGTAATCAGTAGTCAACAAGGAAAGTGAGAGAGGTTGTGTAGAAAACAAGAGAGAACACTGAGTATGTTTTGTGTGTAAGAGAGAGTTCAGAGCAATGAATTTTTTTGTTCTTTCTTCGGAAGTGAGAAGAGAGGAGAGTATATATAGTAGCCGAGAGCAGAATAAAAAATAAGGTAAAGGAAATCAATCTTCAACAATTAAGGAAGCTAGAGAATCAGTCAGGCACAAAATCAGCAAGTCTTCCCTTAATTAAGGGGTAATTAGCCAATGGTACAAAGCATGACATATTTAAGGAAAAACAAAATCAAGTAAGACTTAGGTAGAGAGTAGACAACTAAGGGTAAATACACAAGGGTTCAATTAGGGAAACAACTAGTGAAGAATCAAAAAGTAACACGGTTAATCAAATAAGGTAAGGAAACTAAATAAGGTATCAAATATATGGAAATAATCGAGAATCAGCACATAGGTATTACCATAACAATTTAGTGAATCGAAGATGCGAAATAACACTGATTTAAGCAAATAAGTAAAGTATAAACGGAAAGAATCGAATCTGAAACACTAATAGAGGCATACTAGGAAAAAATCACAAGATATTCCAATTAAATGAAGAAGTAATCATGTAAATCAAAGCACAGAACATAGTCATGTATCAAATAACACAGCCTAGTGCAGAATCCAAACAAAGTTTCAAAAATTGGGGGTTTTAGCATAGGCGGGTTAGGGTTAAGGAAGAACCCAACAAAATTAGTAAAGACTCATAGACACATGGGGTTAAACACTTAAAACCAGAAAGCATTTTGAAGAAAAGGATTTTCAGAAACCCTAGTTTTGAAAAGAAGAACAAAACGTTGAAAAACTTGAGTAATCGAAGAAATCGAGTAGAGAGTAGTGTAAAACACAAAGAATAAGTTAGAAATTGTTTCTAAAGGACAGAGATTAAGAGACCTAGGCAGAAATCAGGGTTTCTTAATGAATCGGTGAGAGATAAGGAACCTGGCTGTGAAACTTGTTAATAATGACATCGTAGTACTATCGGACCATAAACCATCAGAGAAAGGCCGGAGACAAGCCAGGCAAGGCCTCCAGTGACCATCTTGTATGGTGGAGGCTTCTGGAGTCTCGAAGCTAGAGGGAATCAACGAGATACGATTCCATGGCGGCTGGTGGTCGAGAGAAGTGAGGATGGAGGTGGCCAGAGAGGCGGTGGCTTCATCGGAGACGAGAGAGAGAACCAGAAGGTTCTAGAGAGAAGGGAGAGCAAACGGTAGCATAGAGAGAGAGATAGAGAGAGAGTCTGAAGTGAGGGGTTTGGGGGGGGGGTCGTTTAGGTTTTAATTTTGGAAATAAAACCTGGGCCGTTGATCTTACTTGATCAACGGCTCAGATTAGATCAAGGCTGGACCAGGTC
>MU704097.1:18572-49291 GCA_026770625.1 Nicotiana glauca
TATTAATTTAAAAATATTGGTATTGATTTTGTAATTAAAATTGCTATTAAATCCGGAAATGGGCTAAAATTGCAATTTCATGCAATTTAGTTTTAAAAATACCAAATGGACTCGTAAAATTATACAAAAATCATGTAAATTATGTTTTTATGCAAATGTCAGAATAAAATAAACTATTCTCCAAAATAGCAGGCTTTTGGGAATAATTATTGGGATTTATGGTGTAAAAATAGGCCCTAAATTAGTTTTAAAATGCCAAAATCTTTTAGGATGCTCATATATGCATAAATATGCTATTTTGGGAGTATTTTAAGTATAAAAATATATAGGAAAAAATTGAGTATCAACAGTTCAATGATGTGAGTAAGGTAGGACAAACTCAATGTGAAATTGTAAGTAGTGCTGATGGTGCAACAGATTATTTTGTAGCTGCACATACTACAGATCCGTTGATGCATATTGATGAGGCCTTAAAAGATAAGGGGCCATCTAAACTTTCAAAGGATGTCCCAGAATCTATTGTTTTTGCAAGGATGCATTCATTTATTGATGGGGCATTAGAAGATACTGCAGATCGTGCCAATGTTAACTCTCGTGCTGATCGTCCAGGATCAAATAATATGAAGGTGCAACATACAGCTGCTGTTAGTGGGATTAATACAGCTCCAGTTGAGGCAGTTGTAAGCAGGGTTGCTGAAATCGATAAGGGGCATCTTACTGCTGCAACTGGTGTTATCAGTAAAGTAGTGAATCATGAGATGCAAGAGCATGTACGTACTGAAGTGTTGGAGTGTGCAGATAAAACTGTTCGAGCTTTTGATAATATTGCAACTGGTGATCGAAGGTTTGCTATAGATTCTAAGGCTGCTAATGTATAGGCTAAACATTCAAATGTTCAAACTCAAAGTGAGCAGGGGAATTTTGCTAAACCTATTGTTGATCATGCCGTATTTGATCCTAAGGTTAAAAGTTGTGTGCACTTGAATGCAACTGATGCACAAAATGATACAAGTTTGGATAAAAACATAGGATCATCAGGTACTAAGGTTGTCACTGAGGCTAAACAATATAAAGCTTGAATTGAGAATGCAGCACCTACAACTTTGACAGCTACTGGTGCATTGACTACAAAAGTGGATTTGGGTACTCCTTTTGCTATAGTTGTAGATCTACCTTATGCAGTTGTTGGTGAATCAGATGGTAGAGGAGCAGTCCTTCTTTTAGCTGGAATTGAGCAGCCTAATATTGGGAATTTGAACCCAACTGCTGCTGGTAATCGAACCCATATGGAAAAAGCAACAGCAGCTACACAATCGTGTAAGAAAGCTGACACAAATCCAGTGCATACAAATAAGCATAATGGTTCAAAAAACATTACTGAACAACAACAATTTTAGAAAATCACAGCAGTAGAATTGGAGAGTTGTAAGCAGCCAGGTGGCATTTCAAGCACAGTTTTGATCTCAGACCATGATCGGGCATTATTGAATGCTTTGGGCAGTCCAAAACATCACAAAAGTGCATTTTCATCTGGCTCAAAAACGACTGCACAGAAGCTGAAATTTCCAGTGGCAAAGAGACATGAATTGAAGAGGCATGAACCATTGTGGATGCTTATACAAGAAGAAGCTAATCAAAAATTTGAGACCAACTTACATGTTGCCATCACCGAAGAAGAAGATAAATTGATTGAATCTTGTCCGGAAGAGTTGACTACAACTGGAGATTTCTCTCCAAAGCTTAGTGAAAAAAAGGTGACTCAAGAAATAACAATCAGGCAACTCCCAATAAGAGCTGCAAAGAAAAAAGGGGCTGCCACTTCCACATCTATGAGGTCCAATAGATCCGAGAAGAAATGAAGAATTTTGAAGATTATTTGAAGACAGTTAAAGAGGATTTTAAGGAAGTTCAAATTGAAGAACTCACAAGTTTGATAAATGATGGGCAAGATTCTAATTTCTGCATTGTTTTAGTTTATTATTTTCAAAGCATCATCACTTGTAATAGAGTCATAGAATGTTCTATAAACTCTATGGCGATCATAGAGTACTTGTTACTTTCAAGTTCCTATTTTTTGCATGCTTGCTAGAAGATTGAGGCTTTTTCTTTACCTCAATAGGATTAGTAAGGTAAGATTTAGCCCGATTTGTGTTGCCTTGGTCCTATGCCTATGGAAAAATATCCAAGCGGCTATGAGATTATATGCCCTCGTGAGACTTTGCCCGCAGCTACACCATGAATCCTCTACATGAGGCTGCCATCATAAGGCAATATGAGGCGCAAAGGAGTGATTATATAGCCGAGGCATATGGGTAACAACACCGGTGCTATTGTCCCCCTTATTTGTACTTTTCCTAATTGTTGTATTTTTTTATTTTATTAATAAAAAACTAGCCCTAGATGCTTGCCTAGCAGTTTGCCAAAAAAAAAATAGTTCCAAGTAGCAAGAGAAGATAGTTCGAGCGTCTGTAATCAGGAGCCCACCTGGTGAACAAAGGGAAGCAGTTCAAGTTTCAAGGAAAAGCAGTGCAAGTGTTGGAAATCAGGCGCCCACCTGGAGAATAAAGGGAAATCAACAATGTTCAAAGGAAGATAACAATCAGGAGCCCAACTAGAGAACAAAGGGAAGCAGTTCAAGTTTCGAGGAAAAGCAGTGCAAATGTTAGTTATTAGGCACCCACCTGGAGAATAAAGGGAAAGCAACAATGTTCAAAGGAGTTCAGCAATCAGGAGCCCACCTGGGGAACAAAGGGAAACGGTTCAAGTCCCAAGGAAAAGTAGTGCAAATGTTGTAATCAGGTGCCCACCTGGAGAACAAAGGTAAAGCAGCAATATTCAAAGGAAGATAGCAATCGGGATCCCACCTGAAGAACAAAGGGAAAAGATTCAAATCCCAAGGAAAAATAGTGAAAATATTGGTAATCAGGCGCCCACCTGGAGAACAAAGGGAAAGCAGCAATGTTCAAAGGATGACAGTAATCAAAAGACCACTTGGAGAATAAAGGGAAATAGTTCAAGCCTCAAGGAAAAACAGTGAAAATGTTGGAAATCAGGCGCCCACCTGGAGAACAAAGGGAAAGTAGCAATGTTCAAAGGAAGGCAGTTCAAGTTCAGCAATCAGGCGCCCACCTGGAAAACAAAGGGAAAACAATTCAAGTTTCGGAGGAAATGAAGATAATTCAAATGTTGGTAATCAGGTGCCCACCTGAAGAACAAAGGGAAAGCAACAATGTTCAAAGGAAGATGGTTCAAGTTCAACAATCAGGCGCCCACCTGGAAAACAAGAGGAAAATAGTTCAAGTTTCGAGGAAAAGTAGTGCAAGTATTGGCAATTAGGCGCCGACATAGAGAACAAGAAGAAGGCAGTTCAAGTTTTGAAGGAAGACAGTTCGAGTATTGGCAATCAGGCGCCTACCTGGAGAATAAGGGAATTCACTTCAAAATGCAATTCAAGTCAGCAACAAAAGAAGCTCGCGAAAAGAATGCGAGTCAACAGTCCGAGATGATAAATGAAAGTTAGTCACAATCCAGAAAAAAAAAAAAAAAGCAAGAAGCAAATCCAAATGCAGAAGTTGATGAAAGATGTTGCTCAAGACATGGCTGAGGTCACAAGCACGACATGTCCGATCTTGATCCGAAAAGCTAAAGAAGAACGAGCTAGCACCTACAGCTAACAAGCGCCAAGGTTCAAATCTAAAGTCTGCATGAAGAACCATTCAAAACTCAAGATCAAGCTTCAGAAGACTTATAGATATGAATCTTGTAACTCATAGTTGACAGGCTTAGTTAGTTTTTTTAATTATTTTTTTTATTTTGATGTAATAACAGGACCACGGTCCGGAACCTCGATGGAACGGCACCTTGATCGACTCTCTACCTCGGTATACTCCATCATCTCACTCACTTCTGAACTACATGTGGCATGATTCCTTGGCAGCTCAGATACCATGGCTCGGTCACATTCTCCTTTCTCTTAGTTGTTGGTCTCTCTAAATAAAGGTCGGGTCAAAAAACCTGTCTAGTCGTTCTTTGTCTGAAAATACTTCGTATTTCCAGTCAAAGAGGGGTAGCTGTAGACATGTGATTTTTGACCCTCCATAAGATTTTATATATTTTAGCATGTAAATATTTAGTTTAGGCCTAATATAGTTATTTTAACTAATTCTGACACTTTTACTTTATTTCGTCACAAAATGAAAATTACAAAAATATTTTTTCTTTTTAGTTGTTTTTAGTTTATATACCTTTTGTAAAACTAAAAAAAATACAAAAATAGTACCTTATTTTATTTTAATATTATATTTGAAATTACAAAAAAATTAGGTTTGTTTTAATGGTTAGTTTTATTTTAATAATTATTTTTACTTAAGTAGGGCTAATTAATATTTTTGGTAATATTTCTATATGGATAGATTTTTAGTTAATTGAGCTAATTTTAAGCAAAGCTAGTTATAAAAGCCCAAGTTTCTAGCCCATTCCCTGAGCCCAATACCCTTAACACCTTTCTTAAAAAACCAGGGACCTAATAAACAAAAAGACCTATGACTAATCGGCAAAAAATACAAAATATAAACCTAGACTCTAGATCTATATAGACCCTAAGAGTGGAACCCGCCGCTAGACACCAAACACAGAACCACCCCCCCATCAGATTGATCTTCTTCTTCACTTGGATGAACGAAGACCTGAACCGGTCGCAGAACCCATAAACAATCACCCCATCTCCCCCATTAACCCAGATATCATCCATTTTACTCCTCATCGCCGCTTTTGGTTCTCACTTTCAGGGCTGACGTAGACCTCCTAACACACACAGCACCACCTAAGCCTTGAACCCTAGAGAACGCCAACACCCTTTTCCTCCAGCAGTAGCGTTATACCAACGAGAGTAGCTACCCTCACCAAACCAGCAGCAAACTCACCGGGAAAAGGGCCGCCTCCCGCCATTGTTAACCTTTAACTTCTCCATGCTCAATTGATAACATATTTTTACACCTGAAACAGTGTGAAAACCAGCTTGAAGCCATCACTCACGACCATCACAATATCCAGAAATACGTCTAAACACTCGTCTTTTCTCTTGATTTCCTTTTTTTTCCATAGCCACATAAGTACAAACTTGAGGTCATGTAAAGCAAAAACAAAGCTCTGTCACTTTCATTTTTACCGGCAAGGAGCATCGCTCTCTCACCATAGCTGCCGGAAAACCATAGTCCATTTCTCAGTTTCTCGGCAAATCATTGTTCGAGGTTTCATCTTGGTTGTTTTGTTGGTTTCCATTTGAGGTTTGGTTTGAAGTTGGTTAGTGGAGGTTCGAGGTTGTCGATAAGGATTGCAGTCCAGGTCCCATCGCCAGTTTTCTAGTTTTGTTTCGAATAACCTTTTGAATCTGCTGTATAATTTGGCTCGAAGTTTTGCCATCCATCTAATTTTCAGAAGAGTTTCGACTCGACATTGAGTTTCTTTTTCATGTTTTGGAGGACTGCTTCATCCAGCTCCAAGACCTCTATTTCAGATTCGATGATAAATCATAACATAAGTGGGTCATTGTCATCTATTTTCATCGTTACATCAAGAAGGTGTAGGGACTGGGATTTTGAAACTAACACTGAAGCTTGAAGGTGGTAAATTTTGTAGAGACGGCGAAAGCTGGATGACAAGGTTATCATCCGTGTAAATAACTGCCTAATGCAAACCGTTGTCTCCATTGATGGGCTTAGCGATTGTATGATCGAAAATTTTGCAAATGAATCGGAGAAGCTAATGCAGAAGAAGATGGAATTTAGAAGATTAGAGTTAGCATTCACTCGTGGGCAGAAGGTACGCGGACT
Organism: Nicotiana glauca; assembly: GCA_026770625.1. Lineage (NCBI taxonomy): Eukaryota > Viridiplantae > Streptophyta > Magnoliopsida > Solanales > Solanaceae > Nicotiana > Nicotiana glauca. The sequence continues at coordinate 24,404 of MU704097.1, forward strand.
CACGTATCACAGTGCTTTTGAACTTAGGAACGCCTGCAGTGTTTTCCTTTTAATTCTATCTTTTCTCTTTTGGCTTCAAGTTTAGGAAGCTTGTAATTGTATTCCTATTAATTCGATCATGCTTGCTCTTAAAAGTATTTCACTGTTCAATTGCAACCTAAGAAGCATCATCACTATGGGTAGGGTTCCCGTGACATGGATAAGATACGTAATTTCCAAATCCAGGATACATTTATGTAACCCGGCCACAACTACTAATAATGTTAATAATTTAAACATGTTGTGGATCGTGGGTACAATTTTCGTGACATGATTCGCAATGTGTAATCAAATAAGTAGTTGTGTAATAATCGGATTATTAAAAGCAGTTTAATAGGAATAAAAATGCACATAGGTTTCAAAGATGTTTTAAAATCAAATAAATAGGCCAATAATAACAGTTGAGTGATCGTGCTAAAACCACGAAACCCGTGAATGCATAACACCTTCTCTCGGGTTAATAGAATTCCTTACCCGGATTTCTGTGTTTGCGGGCTGTAAAATAGAGTCAATCTTTCCTCGATCCGAGATTTGAACCGGTGACTTGGTACATCATAAATTATCCTAAGTGATGACTCTGAATTTTAAACAAAATAATCCCGTTTTTATTGTCACTCAAATTGGAAAAAACTCCCTTATACCCTTCTGGGGGTATAAAAAGGAGGTGTGACATATATGTTGTTGGGATATGTTTCTAGTGCTCTCTGACAGGTGAATAGGCCTAGATACAAAGGAAACTCTGGCAAAATTTTATGAAAATTTAGGGAGTTAACCAAATTTGGGGTTATTAATATGTTTCATGTTGTGAAAGACTGAGGTTGCATAAACATTGCTCATGAGTGAACCTTGATCCTAATTCAACGAATGATCTTAAGTGGAGGAGGATGTAAGGCCCCATAAATTTTTTGCTCAAACTCGAAAGCTCGTAGTGCCAAATTAGGAATTTGTGTTAGAAATTTGTAAAATTTCTTAAAGCTCGCTACAGTTTGGACCCTTTGGATTGATCTGTGCATTAAAAAGTTAAGGAACTTTGTTTTTTAGAAAAGCACATTTCTGCGATCCATTATGTGTTCGCATAACAGCTATGCAGACCGCATAGTCGTCGTAGAGCCAGGCAGTTTGATGGTTAATTGAGGTCAACTATGCGGTAGCTTATGCGATCACATAATCAATATGCGGGCCGCATAGTCATCGCATACTCCCCTTGGAATTTTGTAAGGGGCATTTCTGTCGTGCATCATGCGACCGTAGAACAAGTATGAGGACCGCATTTTTGTCGCATACCCAGACAGTTTGTTCAGGTTTTGGGACCATTTTTGCGGGCCGCATGTCCATTATGCGATCACAGGTTGTGTCGGAGCTCCTATTTTCTAACTTTTAAAACCCGACCCATCCCATTAAAAACACCCATTAGACCTCTTTTATGTCATATTTACTACAAATAGAGTGAGAGAGGGAGCTCTAGAAGGATAAACTAACTCTCAAACCTTGCCAAATCTTTGAAGACTTTCAAGCAAAAATTGCTAGGCTTTCACCCCAAGAGGTAAGAATTTGAGCCCTAATCTCTAGTTTCAAAATTCACACCGAAATGAGTACTTAGCTTGGGGATTCATGGGTATAAGAATGGATTTCTTGCATGCATATAAGATAATAGAGCATTGGGAGGTTGTGAACTAAAAAGATAGCAATTGGGGTGTAAAATGATAGAAATCTCTCACAAAAGGTCCTGAAATCAACAAGTGCACACTTAGTGCTTGATAACCTGCTTAAATGAGCTAGAATCTTGATTATCTCTCTAATTCTCGGTTCAATTTGTAATTTTCATAAAATAGATTGAAGTTTCTAAAGGTATCAGAATTTTGTAAGAAATTAAGGAAGGGCCTTATTGAGGTATGTATGGCTAAAACCTCCTTTTATTAGAAATTGAGCTCCGTTGGTGACTTCGCAAAATGTGGTAAGACTAGAATTTGGTTTATGTATTGATTGTTATTTCCCATGAATTAATTTGCAAATATATGTATATACATGAAGAGTGTGCCTCAATATGTTCAATATACTATTCTTGTTAATTTAAAGAGGTGTGAAGAATATAAACCATGTGATGGAATGCCTAGACCTCGATGTAAGGATTTAAACTGAGTTTGTTATGCCAACTATGTGAAATCTTATCTATCTTTACACTTAAGTTGTTCTTGTTTGTTCCTGCTATCCTAAATTGCAAGATTTGTTTTGAGGGTGGACATGATGTGAAAATTGCGGTCCTAAGTGCCAATTAATTGACATGATATATGTGAAATAAAGATTCAAATGAGATGATTAATGATAAAGAAACAATGCCTAGGTAAAACGGCCTAGCCGATCATGCCGTGATCGGACACCATGCCGCATATATGGTGGTAATGTGCTGATATTGAATTTCAAAAAGGAAAATGAGATGGCGATCGAGGTATATATCGCATATGACAACCTAGACGATCGGGTCGTGATCGGACTCCGCTTATGACAACGGTGGTATTGTGAACAATAATGAACATATGAAATGCCCAAACTAAAGTTATGGAAAACAAGTGAAAGTTTTATGATTCTTTATTTGATGATGTGGTGTTCGGTTAAACGCTTTTGATTGTCTCTTGTGACTTTCTTGTTCTTGTATGATAGTTCATTCTAATGAAATGGTGTTTAGTTATATATACTATTACTATTCCATGGTACTAACGTCCCTTTTGCCGTGGGCGCTACATTTTTTAAATGAATGTAGATGGCTACATAGCGGACAGTGCGGATCGCGCGTAGCGAGTATCCTCCTCTCATAGTCTTGGTGAGCCCCTTGTTCCTTCAAGGGATTATGTTGCACATCTTTTGTTGTAGATTTTTACTTTTGAGGTATAGCTGGGGCCTTGTTGCCGGCATTGCCATACTTGTCTTTTCATCCTTAGAGGCTCCGTAGATGTTTGTGTGTGTTATGTACGGGTGTTGTATGGGTCTATGAACTATGTTGTAATTCTAAACTCTGGGTTTCTCTAAATTGTAATTGTATGGAATCTTGGAACTTAACTACAGTTTAAGGTTGTGATATAAAATGAACTATTGATGTGGAATGTATAGCCTCTCCTATTGTCTAATCAAACGAAAGCCTGATTCCCTAATCGTATTGAGTTGGGTAGAAAGTGTTTGATAAGGCTTGCTCAGTTGGGTTCACTCGATTAAGCGCCGGTCACGCCTCCCGAGTTTGGGGCGTGACATTTATATTCAAAAGTTTACTCATTAACAACACTCATACATTCGTGTCTAAGATTCGAAAATTATTTATGAAAAATCTTATGGCGAATCTCTCATAAAATTTGGAAACCTATATTCTCTTTAATATTCAATATCATCAGTGGAGAGCATTCTCACTTCTCGTGCGCACTTTATCATTATAATATTTCAATATAGGAGTACATTTTACATGAAAGTAGTTTATGCCATATTAACAAACTTTTTATTTAATGAATATTTTTGTACATTTGGTATTTAATTATAATGCAGTGAGCCCTTTTTATAACAACTATCCTCTATAACAATATTATATTATAATGGTCAAGTTTTCTTGCGAACAAACTTTTCATTTTATGTTATAATATTGTAACGATTCGACCGGTCGTTACATGAGTTACCGCTCTATTTTTCCCATTTCTGCTTCTTTATACTTTGTTTATCCGTGGTATGTGGTATCCGGTTAGTCGGTTCGAATCCGGAATGATTTTGGTAAGGTTTGAGACACTTAGTCTCTTTTGAGTGAGCTCAAGTTGGAAAAGTCAACTAGATGTTGACTTATGTTATAAAGGGCTCGGATGTGAATTCTGATGGTTTGGATAGCTTCGGGTGGTAATTTGGGACTTAGGAGTGTGATCGAAACGTGTTTTGGAGGTCCGCCGTAGATTTAGGCTTGAAGTGGCAAAATTAGAATTTTGGTGTTTTCCGGTTGATAGGTGAGATTTTGATATAGGGCTCGAAATGGAATTCCGGGCGTTTATGTAAGTCCATTGTGTCATTTGGGATGTGTGTGAAAAATTTCATGTCATTCAGACGTGGTTTGGTAGAATTTTAATCAAAAGCGGAATTCGAAAGTTTAAGAGTTCTTAGGCTTGAATCTGATATATTTTGGTTGTTTTGATATTTTTTGAGGTGTTTTGAAGATTCGTATAAGTTTGGATGGTGGTATATGACTTGTTTGTGCCCGGGGGCCTCGGGTTGATTTTGGATGGTTGTCGGAAAGATAGGAATTTTGAAATGGTAGCTAAAGCTAAGTCTGCTATCATAAACGCACATGCGGCTAGGGGACCGTAGGTGCGGGCTCGCAGAAGCGCCCAATGGGTCGCAGATGCGGAAAAAAGGCCATGGGGCTGGAACCGCATAAGCGGCAGTTTGAGCACACATGCGGTATCGCATGTGCGGCTGCTCGATTGCAGATGCGAAATTGAGGCGTTAAGTGAAAACCACAGGTGCGGTGCTCCAGACCACAAAAGCGGTAGCGCAGAAGCAGAGTTTGGGCTACAGGTGCGAAAAACCTGGGCCAGAAGGTATAAAAGATATCCTTCATGATTTTTGAGTTATTCTTAACCATTTTCATGCGGGTTTGAGCTTAAGGGAGCTATTTAAAGAGGGATTTCAAGGATATTTTATAGAGGTAAGGTTTATGGACCCTAAACTCGTTTCTATGATGTTATTTCACTGATTTGGCTTGAAAATTTATGGGAATTAAGGGTTAAAAATTGGGAAACTAGGGCTTGAGATTGGAGACCTTTGAGCATGGGTTTGAGGGGTCATTTGTTGTCAGATTTTAATAATTTTGATATGTATGGACTTGTGGGTAGATAAGGAATCTATTGATGTAAATTTTGTCGAATTTCGAGACGTGGGCTCGGGGGTCGGGTTGGACCAATTTCGGGATTTTTGGTATAATTTGATTATTTTTGCACGGGCTTCGTTCCCTTAGATTATTATAATGTTATGATTCTAATTTTGGGTAGATTCGACACGAGTTGAGGCCGAGGCTAGAGGCAAAGGCATGGCGGAGTAGTATTTCATCTGATTTGAGGTAAGTAACCATTGTAAATCTGAAAGTGAGGGTCTAAAACCCTGATATTTCGTATTGTTTTGATAAATGAGGTGACGCACATGCTAGGTGATGAGTGTGTGTGCATGCACCAGTAGGAATTGTGACTTGGTCCGTCCCATAGCGACTATTAAGATGCGTATTTGATTTGAAATCTTATGATATCACGTATTTTAGAGATCGATACTATATTATGGGTTGTATGCCATGTTTGAGGCCTTGTGCCGACCTGTTGAGACCCTTAGGGTCATTCTTATGTTTTACCTATTTATTGTTTAAACCTAATTTTTATCACTCTACTTCTGAAATGTGAAAAACTGCTTGGCCTGAGTTTCCCTGATTTCCACTATTATGCCCGAGTGACTGTAAGGTTAATGACTGAGAGAGGTTGAGGAACTAATCATGAGGATTATATATATATATATATATATATATATATATATATATATATATTATGGATCGAGCTGCACGCTGTAGTTATATGTATACATTATGTATCGGGCTGCACGCCGCAGCAATATATATATATATATATATTGGATCGGGCTGCGCTCCGCAGTGATATGACGCTTGGGCTGTAGGAGCCCCTCCGGAGTCTGTACACCCCTAGTGAACGTAGTCGACTATAAACTACTGATCGGGCTGCACGACGCATCGGTTATTATGATTATTACTATTATGAGATATCATTGAGCCATAGTGCTGAGTGTGAGTACTGTGTGACGAGAGCTAAGTCACGAGTGACCTAAAGGCTATATTTATGAGTGATACCTTGCCCGAGCGGCCAATTATGACATTGTTGCTGATTTCACTCTCATTTTATAATGAGCATCTGTTAAAACCGCTAAGTGAATGATTTTAGAGTATTTTAACTTAAACTGAAGTTTTTACGAAGTAACTGGCTTTTAAAAATGTTGTGTTTGACTTGATATTCTGTTGTATGCTATTATATGATTTTTAACTGCTCGTCACTTCACTCAGACCTTATTTACTTTAGTTAGTTAATGAGTTGGCGTACTCACGTTACTCCCTGCACATTGTATGCAGATTCAGGTGCCCGAGCGGCGGAGTGAGGGTTCCCAATATTTTTGGAGCTTATCGGAGACTGCAAGGTAGCTGCACGATGTCCGCAACCCTGCTTTCCTCCTTCCTATCCCCGTTTTTTGCATTTTTAGACTTATCATGTATTAGACAATCGGACTTGTTGTATTTAGAGGCTCTAGACTTATGACACCAGATGGTCGGGCTGTGTTTGGTTTGTTGTTATATAGTCTTTCTGCACCTTTCAGTGATTTAAATATTTCTCATGAAAATTTGAAGTTTAATTAGTATTAGAAAAATGGTTTACTAAAAGGAATTTACTGTGGTGAAACATTTTTCGGTTGGCTTGCCTAGTATTGTGATAGGCGCCATCACGACCCGGATATTTGGGGTCGTGACAAGGTGGTACCAGAGCCTAGGTTACATAGGTCTAGCGAGTCATGAGCCGGTTTAGTAGAGTCTCGCAGATCGGTATGGAGACGTCTGTATTTATCCTTGGGAGGCCGCAGAACCTTTAGGAAAAACTTCTCATACTTAAATTCCCATCGTGCGAATCTGTTGATTCTAGTACTAAACTTTTATTATTCTATTCTCTCATAGATGGTGAGGACACGTGCTACCGATCAGAATGGACGACCACTAGTACCACTAGTTAGGGCCACTAAGGCCCGAGGACGCAATCGAGGATGTGGTAAGGGCAGGGGTGTAGCACGCACAACAGTTAGGGCAGCACCTTTAGATCCACTAGCTACCCAAGTTCACGGTCAGGTCCTAGTTGCGGACACTCCAGTAGCACCAGCTCAGGTCCTAGTTCTCATTAGGGCCATTCATCACTCAGTGCCCTTCCAGCCCAGAGTTTGTCCCGTGCTCCACCAGTTCAGGGCTCTTCCATGCCAGGTGCATCTGCTAGGCATCCCGTAGCTAGGGGTTCCCTTCAGTCCCCGTCTCCAGCATTGGGGAGTTTTTATGAGTGTGGAGAGTTTGGGCAAATGAGGAGGCAGTGTCCTCGTCTTCTTAAGGGTCAGTCTTAGCAGAGGGGTCAGCCCTGGACTTCAGCTCCAGTCACTTCACCACCAGCTTAGGCAGCTAGGGGCGAGGATCAGTCAGCTAAGGGTCGCCCTAGAGGGGAAGGTTGATCAGGTGGTGGTCAGGCCCGTTTCTATGCATTTCCAGCTAGACCTGATAAGGTTGCTTCAGATACGGTGATTACAGGTATTTCCTCAGTCTGCCGCAGAGATGCCTCTATGTTATTTGATCTTGGCTCTACATTCTCTTATGTGTCATCTTATTTTGCCCATTATTTGGATATGCCATGTGAGTCTCTCGTTTCTTCTGTTTATGTCTCTACTCTGGTGGGTGATACTATCGTGGTAGACTGTGTATACCGATCATGTGTTGTGTTTGTTTGGGGTCTGTAGACCCGAGTGGATCTTCTGTTGTTATGTACGGTAGACTTCGATGTGATATTGGGTATGGATTGGTTATCTCCGTGCCGGGCTATTCTGGACTGTTATGCTAAGACAATGACGTTAGCTATGTTGGGTGTTCCACGAATTAAGTGGCGAGGTCTGTCTGATTATATTCCCAGCAGGGTAATCTCATTCTTGAAGGCCTAGTGTATGGTTGGGAAGGGTTGTCTTTCATTCTTAGCATTTGTGAGGGATGTCAGTACAAATACTCCCAACATTGATTCTGTTCTAGTTGTGAGTGATTTTCCAGATGTGTTTCCTGCAAACCTGCCGGGTATGCCATCGGACAGGGATATTGATTTTGGTATTGATCTGGTGCCGGGAACTCAGCCTATTTTTATTCCACCATATCGTATGGCACTAGTGGAGTTGAAAGAGTTAAAGGAGCAGTTTCAGGAACTCCTTGATAAGGGGTTTATTCGGCCTAGTATGTCGCCTTGGGGTGTGCATGTCCTATTTGTGAAGAAGAAGGATGGCACGATGAGGACGTGCATTTATTACAGGAAGTTGAACAAGGTTACAATTAAGAACAAGTATCCTCTAGCTCGCATTGATGATTTTTTGACCAGCTTCAGGGAGAGAGAGTGTTCTCCAAGATTGATCTCCGTTCAAGTTATCACAAATTGAAGATCAGGGACTCGGATATTCTTAAGACAACTTTCAGTACCCGATATGTTCACTATGAGTTCCTGGTGATGTCTTTTGGGCTGACCAATACCCCAACAATGTTCATGCATTTGATGAACAACGTGTTTCGGCCTTATTTTGACTCATTTGTCATAGTTTTCATTGATGATATTCTGGTGTATTCGCATAGTCAGGAGAAGCAAGCAGAGCATTTGAGAGTTGTGTTGCCGAGATTGAGGGAGGAGAAGCTTTATGCAAAGTTCTCCAAGTGTGAGTTTTGACTCAGTTCAGTGGCTTTCTTGGGGCACGTGGTGTTCAGTGAGGGTATTCAGGTTGATCCAAAGAAAATAGAGGCATTTCAGAGTTGGCCTAGACTGTCCTCAGCTACATAGATTTGCAGTTTCTTGGCTTGGTAGGTTATTACCGCCGATTTGTTCAGGGATTTTCATCTATCGCATCGCCCTTCACAAAGTTGACTCAGAAGAGTGCTCCATTTACGTGGTCGGATGAGTGTGAAGAGAGCTTTCAGAAGCTCCAGTATTAGTGTTGTCATCAGCTTCAGGTTCTTATACCATGTATTGCGATGCTTCGAGAGTTGGTATTGGGTATGTGTTAATGCAGAAGGGTAGAGTTATTGCTTATACTTCTCTTTAGTTGAAGACCCATGAGAAGAACTAACCTATTCATGATTTGGAGTTGGCTGCCATTGTTCACGCATTGAATATTTGGAGGCATTACTTGTATGGTGTGTTTTGTAAGGTGTTTACCGATCATCGTAGCCTCCAGCACTTGTTCAAGCAGAAGGATCTCAATTTGAGGCAGTGGAGATGGTTGGAATTTCTAAAGGATTATGATATTACTATCTTTTATCATCCGGGGAAGGCCAATGTGATAGCCGATGCGTTGAGGTAAAAGGCAATGAGTATGGAGAGTTTGGCATATATTCCAGTTGGGGAGAGACCTCTTGTAGTGGATGTTCAGGCCTTGGCCAATCCATTTGTGAGGTTGGATATTTCGGAGACCAGTCGAGTATTGGCTTGTGTGATTTCTTGGTTTTCCTTATTTGATCGCATCAGAGAGCGCCAGTATGATGGTCCTTATTTGCTTGTCCTAAAGGATATAGTTCAGCACGATGATGCCAAAGATGTGACCATTGATGATGATGGGGTGTTTAGGATGCAGGGTCGGATATGTGTGCTCAATGTAGATGGGCTTGGAGTTGATTCTGGAGGAGGCCCATAGGTCACAATATTCTATTTATTCGGGTGCCGCAAAGATGTATTAGGATCTGAGATAGCACTATTGGTTGCAGAGAATGAAGAAGGACATTGTGGGATTTGTAGTTCGGTGTCTCAATTGTCAGAAAGTGAAATATGAGCATCAGAGACTGGGTGGCTTGCTTCAGCGGATGGATATTCCATAGTGGAAATGGGAGCAGATCACTATGGAGTTTGTCGTTGGGCTCCCACAGACTTTGAAGAAGTTTAATGCTATTTGGATGATTCTGGATCGACTGACCAAGTCAGTGCAATTCATTCCTATGTGTACTACCTAGTTGGCAGAGATCTATATCCGGGAGATTATTTGTTTGCAAGGTGTCCCGGTTTCCATCATTTTAGATAGGGGCACTCAGTTTACTTCTTAATTTTGGAGGTCTATACAGCGAGAGTTGGTACTCAGGTTGAGTTGAGCATAACTTTTTACCCCCAGATGGACGGGCAACCCGAGCGCACTATTCAGATACTGGAGGACATGTTGTGTGCTTGTGTCATTGATTTTGGAAGGTCATAGGATCAGTTTCTACCGCTTGAGAGTTTTGCTTATAACAACATTTACCAGTCGAGTATTCAGATGGCTCCATATGAGGCTTTGTATGGGAGGCGATGTAGATCTCCAGTTGGTTGGTTTGAGCCGGGTGAGGCTAGACTATTAGGTACAGACTTGGTGCAGGATGCTTTAGACAAAGTGAAGGTGATTTAGGAGAGGATTCGTTACAGCGCAGTTGAGACAAAAGAGTTATGCTGACAGGAAGGTTCGGTATATGTCATACATAGTTGGTGGGAAGGTTCTATTGCAGGTTTCACCCATGAAGGGTGTTGTGAGATTTGGGAAGAAAGGTAAATTGAGTCCTTGGTTCATTGGGCCTTTTGAGGCGCTTCAGAGGATTGGGAAGGTGGCTTATAAACTTGCATTGCCACCCGTCCTATCGAGTGTGCATCCGGTATTTCATGTTTCTATGCTCCAGAAGTATATTGGGGATCCGTCTCATGTTTTGGACTTTAGCACGATTCAGTTAGACGATGATTTGACTTATGATGTGGAGCCAATAGCTATTTTGGAGCGGCAGGTTCGAAAGTTGAGGTCAAAGGATATAGCATCCGTGAAAGTGCAGTGGAGAGGTCGGCCAGTAGAGGAGGCTACCTAGGAGACCAAGCGGGAGATGCGGGGCAGATATCCTCACCAATTTTGCTTCAGATATGTTTCTTGACTCATTCGAGGACGAACGTTTGTTTAAGAGGGGGAGGATGTAACGACCCGACCGGTCGTTTCATGATTTACTGCTCCGTTTTCCTCATTTTTGCTTCTTTATGCTTTGTTTATTTGTGTGATGTGGTATCGGGTTAGTCGGTTCAAATCCGGAATGGTTTTGGTAAGGTTTGAGACACTTAGTCTATTTTAAGTGAGCTTAAGTTGGAAAAGTCAACCAGATATTGACTTATGTGATAAAGGGCTCGGATGTGAATTCCGATGGTTCGGATAGCTTCGAGAGGTGATTTGGGACTTATGGGTATAATCAGAACGTGTTTTGGAGGTTCGTAGTAGATTTAGGCTTGAATTGGCAAAATTGGAATTTTGGCATTTTCTGATTGATAGGTGAGATTTTGATATACGGGTCGGAATAGAATTCCGAGAGTTGCAGTAGGTCCGTTGTGTCATTTGGGATGTGTGTGAAAACTTTCAGGTCATTCGGACGTGATTTGGTAAACTTTTTGATCAAAAGCGAAATTCGGAAATTTTAGAGTTCTTAGGCTTGAATCAGATGTGTTTTGGTTGTTTCGATGTTGTTTGAGGTATTCTAAAGATTGGTATAAGTTTGGATGGTGGTATATGACTTGTTTTTGCTCTTGGTTGGGGTCCTGGTGGCCTCAGGGTGATTTTGGATGGTTGTCAGGAAGATAGGAATTTTGAAATAGCAGCTGAATCTAAGTTTGCTGTAATAAACGCATCTGCGTCTATGGGACCGCAGGTGCGGGCTGGCAGAAGCGCCCAATGGGTCGCAGATGCGGAAAAAGGGTCATGGGGCTGGAACCGGAGAAGCGACAATTTGAGCGCACCTACGATATCACAGGTGCGGCTGCTCGATCGCAGATGCAGAATTGTGGCGTTAAGTGAAAACCGCGGGTGCGGTGCTCCAGACCGCAGAAGCGGAGTTTGGGCCGCAGATGTGAAAAACCTAGGCCAGAAGTATAAAAGATTTCCTTCGCGATTTTTGAGTTATTTTTCACCATTTTCATACGGGTTTGAGCTTGAGGGAGCTATTTGAAGAGGGATTTCAAGGGGATTTCATAGAGGTAAGGTTTTTGGACCCTAAACTCGTTTCTATGGTGTTATTTCACTAATTTAGCTTGAAAATTTATGGGAATTAAGGGTTAAAAATTGGGAAACTAGGGCTTGAGATTGCAGACCTTTGAGTGATTTAAATATTTCTCATGCAAATTTGAAGCTTAATCAATATTAGAAAAATGGTTTACTAAAAGAAATTTACTGTGGTTAATTGTTTGGGTTAGCTTGCCTAGTATTGTGATAGGCGCCATCACGATCGGGGTATTTGGGGTCGTGACAAATATATATTTTATATTGAAAACATTTTACTGTAGTTGTTATCCTCTATAACAACACTTTATTATAATGGTCAACTTTTCTTGGGAATCAATTTTTCATGTTATGTTATAATACATATATTTTTTATATAACAACACTTTACTGTAGCTGTCAAAATATATCAAAACAACTGAGGTTGTTATAAAGAAGTTTTACTGTAGTTTAAACGTAATTTTTTACTCAAATAAAAGTGAAAATAGAAGTTTGTGTAAAATTTCGAACTACATTCTAAGTGAATTGTGCATTTCAATTTAACTAATCTATTAGATATTAGTAATGTAACCTGTTCTATTTTATTTTACTTAAACAAAAACTGTAACAGAAATAAGAATACCTAATGATATATGAAATTTATAAAATTTTATTAGTTAGTATATTCTCTATGAAATAAATATAAGAGTATTTTAAAGAAACCTGTCATATTAGCCACGTGACCACTAGCTCCAATGCCATTGTTTAAGAGTAAAAGGCTGCATAAGAGACAGTAATACTCAATGGGCCCACTCAAAATAGAAGTACATTATTTGGGGCAATTTAGTCAAAGGAAATTAAAAGCTTATACAACAGCTGAGCTATAATATTTTTTTTGGCTAATCATGTTACCTCATTTATCATGAAATAACCAGATTGTCATTTGAATCCTAAGCAGGCATGGTGACATGCTGCTTATTCCCTCTTCTATATAGTACTAGTTGCTGTAAGCCCGTGCTTAGCTCGGGCCCAAACTCAAGGTCAAAATATAATATATATGATTAAAAAGAACAATTTGTATTATGTTTAGGTTTCACCAAATATCGTATTTCTCCTGATAAAAAATAATCGAGCATACTCAAGTTAGTATCAACATATAAAGAAACTGGGAATAACATTACTTAAGTTCCTACAATTTTTTTAACCAAAAAAAATAAATATAAATGTCCACACGCCAAAAGAGTTTAAAAATATTAGGCTTAATATGTTTTATTCATCTTGTTAATATTTGATCCTTTTTACTTTTAAAGGATGCGTTTTTGCTAATGTAGCAATAAAATTATGAAGACCGATAAATAAGAGTTTGGATGCTTACATGTTTTTCTTTAATTTGTAAAGGTAAAAGGTACATAAAGCTACAGTACTTCAACAATTCGAATTGTAGAATCAAACATTTTAGTTAAGATGCAACCATGACTCATTTGAAGGTTAGTGTAGGGTGAGAAGTGATTATTGAAAGATACTCCTATAAGAAACCATACAATTACAAAATAGACTTAAAAGTGATATTGTTAACTCAACACCTACAAAATTGATAGAGTAAAAAATAGCAACTTTAAGGGCAATGGTTTTGAAAACTTGAATGTGAGGACAGGAAAAAAAAATTCTATTGCCCCTAATTATAAATAGAATATTAAGACAAAAATATTTACTTGCTTCTAAACATTATTAAAATTATTAAATCAAGAGAAAAAAATATGTAACACACTCTAAAATTACATAATTAGTGTAATGTTTAATAAGAGTAGCTGTTTAAAGGAGAGTTGGATGTCAGACGATAATAATCATTAATAGTAGTTATTTAAGTGGGGCTCACATAATCATTCTAATGGAAATATGGGAATAACAAATTTATGTGGGGTCCATTCATCATACTGTTGCATTCATACGTGTTAGTGAGACATTAAATTATATGGCAAGCTGTAAATCATAAAACAAAAAGTAAATTTGACATTAAAAATAAGATTAGGACATAAAAGTAATTAAATAAAAAGTTTATATTTTTTTTGGAAATGTATGTGAGGACTACAAAAGTCCTTTGATTCTCCCTATATATATATATATATATATATATATATATATATATATATATATATATATATATATATATATATATATATATATATGGCTATTAATTTCATATATTTACCATATATATAATTACTTTCAATAGCTTCTATTCAGTTGTTACAGTGGTGTATTCGTGCTGCTGTATTCGTTGAGCGCCTAAAAATCAGAGTAGTCCAGTTGTACACGCATGTATCACATGTATTCGCTCCATATATTCATGAATACAGCAGCACAAAGCACCTAAAATCAGGGCAGTCCAGTTGTACGCGCATGTATTCAGATGTATTCGCGCTGCTGTATTTATGAATACAGCTATAAAAAGCGCCTAAAATCAGGGCAGTCCAGCTGTAAGTGCATGTATTCACATATAGTCGTGCCATGTATTCATGAATACAACAGCAAAAAGCGCCTAAAATCAACGCAGTCCAGCTATACGCGCATGTATTCACATGTATTCGCGATGTTGTATTCATTAATATAACAGTAAAAAAGTGACTAAAATCAGGGCAGTCCAGTTGTACGCATATGTATTCACATGTATTCACGCCATGTATTCATGAATACAACAGCAAAAAACGCCTAAAATCAGGGCAGTCTAGCTGTACGCACATGTATTCACATGTGTTCGCGCTGTTGTATTCATGAATACAACAGTAAAAAGCGTCTAAATCAGGGAAGTCCAGCTGTATGCGCATGTATTCACATGTATTAACGCCATGTATTCATTAATATAGTAACGACAATCACCTTAAAAATAGGTATGTCTAGCTGTTTAAGAGAGAGGAAAAACATAAATAGCGTATTTCATGCCTCAATGATAGTATATACCATAAATACTTATTTTTCTATAAAATATAAAAGGTAGTTATGGAAAATAATTTTGGCTTATAATAAATAGGGCGTATATCTTTACTATAGAGGTAAAATTTCCTTCAAAATAACTCATGTTCCTTTCAAGTCAAATTGTCCATATGATACATAAGGGAATTTGTTCCCACGTCTTCTTCAGTATTCTATTCATGCCTTGAACGTTGAACCTGCAAATTGTCAAGTAGATCCTTAAACTTTTGTGGCATCATCCAAGTACGCTTGCAGTGCAGAAGCAAGTGGCTTACTGTTTCAGTGTCATATTCTCAAAAAAAAACATCTACTGTAAGTTATACTCTTTCCTCTGCAAGTTAAGATATGCACCATGCACGGCAATTCACCTAAAACGTACAACCTTAGATGAAGCTTTATTTCTCCACAATATCTCCCAAAGCCAGTGAATTTCATAATCACCAGTTTGGTTTTTCAGTACTTTATAACACAGAAATTTCTATCCCTGCTTGCTTAGCATAACATAGATCTCTTTTGCCTTCTTCAAGTGCTATAACATGTAATAGTTGCATGAAATCACTAACTTCCTCCATGTCACTAGTTACAAGCCAATGATAAAAGAAGTACTTATAAATATTTTAGGAGTTTGAATTTCATGTAGGAATATGGTCAAAATAGTCATTGCTAAGATAAAAAGTTTCTTCTTCATATGAAGATTAGTCATTAGCTAAAGCCTATGATCATGAATATCTCAGGAAATTAGAATTTCGAGTTAAGTTTTTGTTTAATTGCAATCTTTAAATGCACTTGTCCATCTTGAAAGACAAATGTTGTGACCTTCTTATCTCGCATAACTGGAGAAGGCATAACACTCATGTAGAACAAATGGAAAAGAACTCAACTTAACTATCTAGATCGGAGAATATTCCATATATGTTTAAGAAATAACTTACTATCAATCTTATTTATGGAAAGTATCAAATACAGTAAATTATCATATATATATATATGTGTGTTCAACGGAGGAGTTTGACTTGCAGTTTCAAGCTCGTGCTAATAGTCAAGAGCTATATAAGCAAGCTTTTCTTATATCACAAACAATGATGTTGTCAACACATGATAACAACTCTGAATAACTTATTGTTGGTACAATTTGTCTATTATCGACTTATAATAAACGTGATTGGAAGCGATTACTCAAGCCTCTTTTCTTATATGGCGTTGGCACACTGATTGAGAGACTCTTCATCATTTGAATGAATCTTGAATTAATTCTCACCATTTTGCTTGCAAGTCTTTTAGGGTATAGAGGTGGAGGATTAGGCAACGGTGCCTTAGTTTTTTGCACTACCGATTCCGATATGTCAATGAGTGATCCCTAGATGGGTTCACCTTCTATTGAGTCTCTTCCATACTATCACCAATATTAATCCAAACTTCCTCGTTAGGTTGCATCACATTGTTTGGTGTTTTCTCTCTTGCGCCACGTGATCATCATCAACAAGTTGCCTTTGACTTGAGCCGGGTGCATTCCCACCTCTTCCACTTCTTGTGGTAACGACCATGGCATGTCCCGTATTATTCCACCTTTGGTTTTACTATTGTGTCACTTGGTAGTGCCCCCTTAGGACGAGAATTTACTGCTTGAGAGATTTACCCCATTTGAACTTCTAGGTTGCGGATTAATGTGTTGTGTGAGGCAAGTTGGGCATCCAAATCGGCATTCTTTTCCATCATTTGCTTGAACATATTTTCAATATGCCCCATCTTATTGTTTGATGAACTTGACCCATGGAAAGGATAAGGAGGCGGATTGCTTGGTTGTTGGTACATCGGAGGCCTTTGAAAACCAGCCCCCTGGTTGCCTTGATTGTTATTCCATCCACCTTGATTGTTAACCCTCCAATTTCCTTGACTATTTCTACTCCAATTTTCATGATTGCCATTGTTGTTGTGCCAATTCCCTTGATTGTTGCCACCACTCCATTCTTCTTGATTGTTAGAATTCCATGGAAATTATTTCTTTGCCCTTGAAAATTGTTCACATATTGCACCTCTTCTTGTTTATTATAGGAATCATCTTGCTCAAAACTACCATCTTCTTGCACATAGTTCTCCACTCAATTTTGCACTTGTGGACTTTTGGTCCTCCTCTTGCTCACCATCATGTTCACTCCCTCCATGGAATTGACTTGCTTGGGATTTTGCACTTGATTTAGTTGGGCCTTTGCTAGTTGAGTCATAGTACTTGTCAATTCGGTAATGGCTTACCCATGGTCTTGCAATTTGTTGTGAAAGTTGATCATATTCGGGTCACCTTATGGAACACTGGCACGGGATTGCCAAGTCGATGACGTTTACGCCATCTCATCAAAAATCTCACACGCCTCCACATAAGGCATAGTCATGAAGTTCCCACTGGCAAGTTGATTCACTACACATTGGTTGGTTGTGTTAATCCTACGATATAAGGTTTGTTGAATCACGTTTTCCATCATATCGTTGTTGGGAGTTTTCTTGACCATTGTTTGTATAACATTCCCATATCTCGTGTAGTGGTTCATTCGGCTCTTGCTGAATGCCAAAACATCATCTCGAAGTGTAGCCATGTGTCCCGAAAAAGAACTTGGAAATGAACTTTTCCGCCAACTCATCCCAAGTGTAAATTGAGTGGTTCGGCAATTGTTTCAACCAATCTAAAGCTTCCCCGGTAGAAATAAGGGAAAAGCCTTAGCCTCAATGCATCCTCGGAGAAATTCGTTTGTTTTCTTCCCCAACAAGTATCCACAAACCCCTTCAAATGTTTGTACGCATTTTGAGTTGGAGTACCGGTGAATAAAACCCGTTGCTCAAGTAAAGTGAGCATCACATTGGTGATTTGGAAGTTGCCCGCCCTAATACGGGGAGGGATTATTACACTAGCATATCCTTCATTGGTTAATATCCGGTGTGGAGCCGCTCATGGTGGAGGTGGGGCTGGAACGGGCACATTGTCATGAGGTACTCGGCCTCTCTGATTGGCTTGTGGCACATGAGGTACCTCCTCTACTTGCTCGTCCTCCGCATCCCCCCAAAGGCAAATTTTCGATCTCATTGTTCGCTATGGTTGTATCTACGATTTCTCACACAAGTTAGTAACACAGAAGAAAAAGAAGATATTCCAAAAACAAACCCAAATATATGGCTACCACCGTTTTAACTCCACGTAAATGGAGCCAAAAATTGATGACATCCATAACACACCTCGATAAGAGATATGATACGGTCGTATGCAATATAAATCACCCAACTATCAGTCGGGGTTGAATTCACATAGATTTATAAGGGGTGTTAGGAGTATACACTTGATGAGAGTGAATGAACTAACTAAATTTGCACTTCCACAACAAGGTTTTGATTTCTACTTCTGCTATTACTCAAATAATTGCAAGCTAAGGAAAATAAACTAGAATTGAACGATTATTTTTGGTGTTTTTCCAAATAGTTTAAAAGCCTAGGGGTGTGACCATAACCTAGGTGTTCGCATTATGGGTTAAACACATTAATACTTGTTTTATTGATTGGTATGTATTATACCTCTCAACTCGAGGTTACCCAATCAAAACTGCTTGGTCAAAGAGTGATTTTGCCCATTTTGGTTTTCTTAAGCCCAAATGGGTATCAAACAAAATAATTGATATAAGCTCAAGTCGGGTTCTTACTATCTCTAGTTTAAACTCTTTAATTAGGCTAATCAAACTCTCAATTAGCCAATTCCTTGTTAGCCAAGTTATCCTCGACTAGGTCTCTCTTTCTCAAGTAGAGACTAAGTAAAAAAGGCATGAATCAATGTTTGTAACCATTAATTCTAAAATTAAAGCATGAACTAAGCTAAATAATCGACACCAATCATAACAAAGCATTAAATTAAATACTCATAAGGTTTACACACTAGGATTAGGTCACAACCCTAGTAAAAATCTAGCTACTCATAATGGGAATTGAAGAAAATAAAGAAGAAAAACTAATTAAACTCATAATCAAAGATTAAAATGATGAAATATAATGTAAACACTAAAATAATCACAAACTTCCTAAAATGGAAAAAGGTAACGGCTACATTAGCTTTAAACTTCAAAACTTGACCTAAAATTGTGAAACTCGTCTATTTATAGTGAGCCAAAATTTACTGACAAAAATGCCCCTCGAGAGGTTTTGCGGCTGCAAAATTCTATGTGCGGTCCGCAGGTTCCTTCAGTTGGCAGGATATGGGATTCTGCAGCCACACATTGCTGGATTGCGGCTGCAAAGTTTCTTCTGCGGCTGCACAATTCTTGTGCGGTCCGTACTTCAACGAGGTGGTCCGCACTTGGTCTACTTCACACTCTCTGAACTTGGAATTATTTGTTAGCGCAGACCCAGTTTTGCTGCCGCACAATTGATGTGTGGTCCACACATTTGTCAAAATCTTGTTGGGTTCTTTAGCTTGGTTTGTGGCCGCAGATGGAATTTTAAGGTCTGCACTTTCTTCTGCGGACCGCACTTCTTTGCATCTGCGCCCTTTATTACCTTGTGATTCGGAACACTCCTTTTTGGGTCAGATTTTATCATAAGGGATCAAACTTCCAACATTCCTATAATTTGCATTGCGTTTCATTAGTTTCAGGAACCTAAATAAATACTTTTAGACTAAAAAAAAGAAAAAAAGTGCAAATAAGTTGTCAAAATCCCCACTTATCAATGGCTACCACCGAACCGAATCTCGAGTCCCTCTTGAAAATGTTTATTCCCGGGGATGTTCTATTGCGGACGACTTCAAGGTCAAGAAACCCTCATCCAAATAGAACCGGGTTAAACGAGCATCGAGGTATATATGCTCCGTTATCGGAGACGTCCTTCCCATGGTCCGAGAGGACTGTAAATAGTAAGCCAAGGACATAGTAATCCCCGGGCCTGAGGATGCTATTACTATCCACGCGGAGGGTTATTTAAGTATTTACACTTACCCCTTCACACTGGGCCCGGTAGACCCAGTTATTTTGGATTTTTCAAGAGATATGAGGTGTGCCTTGGGCAAATCCACCCGTCTCTTTGGAGGATCATAATACTTCTCTGCTATATTGTGAATAACACCAAGTCTTGTCAGTTCACCATCGACCACCTGCTCAATCTATACATTCCCCGAATTTTTTGAGGGGGACTAATCAAGCTCGCTCGTCGGGCTAGCATGGCCCCCTTCGCGAGCATCGATGAAGATCAAGACTGAGGCTGGTAGGGGCGCATTGTCCAGGTGAAGACTAAAGACTTGATCCCTCTCGAGTTCATGTCATTCCTCGAGAAGTGGAATGTATCTCGTAAGTGCAGACTTTTAAGTGTTAATTTTTCTTTATTTCCTTTCTTATCATTCATATTTGTAGTTGTGCAAATGTTTCTCAGGATCCAAATGCGGTACCCTGGCTAAAGGAGCGGATCGAGGGCATCTACAAATAGATGTCATACTTCGAGCGCTCATGGTGCAAGATTTCGAAGGGTTAATGGGAGGCCCACTACCATGTTAATGGGAGGCCCACTCTTATGGTAAGTTCTCCTTCGAATAGCTATTACCATGTTTTTAACTCAGATCATATTGACCTTTCTTCTTTCTTTCATAAGTTTGCCTAAGGCCACCGAGCTTAGGCCTTTAGAAGGGTACGAGGACGTATCCTTGTCCGTTGATCCCTCTGTTACAGGATAGCCCGGGGCTGCCATAGGGGAAAAGAAGAGGAGAAAAAGAAAATCTCCGGGCTCCCCAAGTCCTGAGGTGAAGCCAAATAATAGGGTGGCTCGTAAGCCCAAAAAGAGTACCAGCTCCCAAGCGCCAGATTTCGACTTGCTTCTTGATCTCAGAGATGAGTCGGAAAAAGATGACATTTTTATCGCCCATGGATCGACCCTTACTGGGGAGCAAGTGACAACTGATAGGGAGATTTGTGAGGCTAACCTCCCTCAGACTCGAGGGGCCGATATGGAAACGGGGGATGGGACCCCGGGGGATGCCGGCTCTGCTCGGAAGGAAACCCCCAGTGTAATAAACATTATGGAGATGCCCTCTTATACCGAGTCCATGCTTAAGGAGGAACAAGAAGGAAAAGAGAACTCCAATGAAGGGGTTCATGGCACAGACGACCCCCTTTATTCTTTATTCGATGGTCTGGACTTGTCCACATTGGAAGATTTTTCCAGGCTGGGTGACCTGCTAACGTAGAATCATCAATAGTTCCAGTCTGGATTTCTCTACAAGTTGATCGCTGAGGAAAAATATCATAGCTCATTCCACTAATCAGTTGTTACTGATGATGTCCTAAAGAAGGATATATCTTCGGGAGCTGGCAGGTCATGTTCGAACCCAAAATTGATCAATCGGTTTCCTGCTCCTAGTGTGGACTGTGGTCGCAAGAGATCGGTTATTCTTACTGTCTTGGAGGATGCCCAAGTTCTATCTTGTAACGACCCAGCCGATCATTTTGAGAGTTTGAGCCCTGATCCCCTATTTATTACTTCATCTATTTAATTTTATGCATACATGATTTGTCGGGGTGCTTGGTGTCAGGTTCGGGAGAGTTTCTGAGTAAAATGGGACACATAGTCCTTAAGGATGAAGTTTGAATTGTAAGAATTGACCATAGTTTGAATTGTGTGAAAACAACTCTAGAATGGAGTTTTGATGGTTCCAATAGCTCTGTAGGGTATTTTTGTCTTAGGAGCGTATCCGGATAATGATGGAGGTCAGTAGGTCATTTCGGCATTAATTGGCGAAAGTTGGATGAATTTTGGAAAGTTTGACTAGGTATGGAATTTTTGATATTGGGGTCAAATTCTGATTCTGGAAGTTGGAGTAGGTCTGTAATGTCAATTATGACTTGTGAGCATAATTTGAAGTCAATCGGATGTGTTTTGATAGGTTTCAGCATCGTTTGTAGAAGTTGGAATTTTCTAAGTTCATTAAGTTTGAATTGGGGTGCGATTCATGTTTTTAGCGCTGTTTGATGTGATTTGAGGGTTGACTAAGTTCATACATGTTTTAGTACTTGTTGGTATGTTTGGTTGAGGTCCTCAGGGCCTCTGGTGAGTTTCGGATGGTTAACGGATCAATGTTGGACTTAATGTTATAGTTGAAGTTTCAGGTGTCTCTGATCTGGTTACCTCTTATGCAATCGCGTGGGAAGGTTCACGATCGCGTAGGCTAAGCTTGAAAGTGAAGGATTTTGTTCTACGTGTTCTCAAGTAGGAGGATGCGAACACGTAGTTGTGGGATGTTATGTTTCGCGAACGCGTGGCTAAGGTCGCGCTCACGTAGGATATTGAAGGCAGGAGCTGGGGCTACGCATTTGTTCTCTGCGGTCGCTTGGTAAAGGACGCGATCTGTAGCTATGAGGAGTCAGTTGTACATGATCGCGGTTGTGGGTATGCGTTCGCATAGGCTTAATTTCTGGGGAAGCTGTGTTGTGCTTCGTGATCACGCGGCTATTTCCGCGATTGCGATTAAGGAACACATGGGCAGAACTTAAATCCCAAAAATGAGGGTTTGATCTCATTTTTCATTTTGGGACTTAGAGATCTTGGTTTGAGGCGAATACTAGAGGGATTTTCAGAGGAAACATTTGGGTAAGTATTAATATCCACTAATCTATTATTTATTTCTTCATTTAATTAAGGATTTGGGATGTGAAATTTGGGGGAAATGGTGAAAGTTCCTAGACCGAATATTTGGGAATTTAAAGGCGATTTGAGGTCAGATTTGAGTAACTTTGGTATGGGGGAACTCGATATCGAATGGGTGTGTGTATTTTGTGACTTTTACCCGATTCTGAGACGTGGGCCCGGGTCGGCTTTTTGGGGCGATTTTCTAAATTCTTGTTGTTCCTATTTTTCATATGATTTCTCTACTGATACTAATATTGTTTCCTTTTGTATTTTTGTTTTCTTGAGCCGAGGGTCTTTCGGAAACAAAATCTCTACTCCTTCGGGGTAGGGGTAAGGTCTGCGTACACACTACCCTTCCCAGACTCCAGTAGTGGGATTTTACTGGGTTGTTGTTGTTATTTTTTTAGATTAGCTTCATATAGTTATATTTATAGTATGTAATTGCTTTTGGCTAGATTTGGGCCATTCAGAGTCGGAAAGTCGAGGGAAAAGTGTTCTTATTGACTGATTGAGCTTGATTCGAGGTAAGTGACTTGTCTAACCTCATGTAGGAAAAATTCCCCTTAGGTTTTGATACTATTGTGATACTTGAAATACGTGAAGGCCGTGTACTTGAGGTGACGAGCGCGTACACGGGTTATATGTTGAAATATTTGTTCTTGCTGAGTAGTTTTCTTTTAATTCCTTAATTGAGTTGCCCTAGCAGGTGTAGTCATCATGTTTAGCCTAATGCCGCATGCCTACTTGTTTAAACTCTTACTTGTAATTGGTTCAACATGCTTAATTGAATTACCTACTTCCTTGATTCTTATTCAGTCTTTAAAATTGTAGGATTTCTTGCTGTAAATTCATTGCTCCTTAAGTTATGAGTTATGTATTTACTTTTGGGACTACGAAGCGGTACCTCGGGAGCTCCCTTATTGCATATTTACTTTTGGGACTACGAGGCGGTACCTCGGGAGATCCTTTGTTGCATATTTACTTTTGGGACTACGAGGCGGTACCTCGGGAGATCCCCTATTGCATTTTTACTTTTGGGACTACGAGGCGGTACCTTGGGAGTGCCCATGTTGTCTACCCCTATTTGTTGTGTAGTTCTTCTTCTGGATTTCTCATTGTTAAATTCTCAGTCTTTCATTATATTATATTATATCTTCTACTTTGTTTCCTTTTTACTTCCAGTGGGCCCTGACCTGACCTCGTCACTACTCTACTGAGGTTAGGCATGGCACTTACTCGGTATCGTTGTGGTGTACTCATGCTACTCTTCTACACATCTTTTTGTGCAGATCCAGGTACCTCCTACCAGACTTGATATCGGTGAGCTATGAGTACGTGGAGACTTCAAGTTACATTTGCCGGCATCTGCAGACCTCAAAGTACCCCTCTATCCTTATTTTTTTCTTCCTTATTCTCTTTAGACTCTAGTGTTAGAAATACTTAGTACTTCTCTTAGAAGCTTGTGACTATTTTGAACCGCAGTTTGATTTATGTTATATGTTGAGATTTAAGTTTAAGTTTATTATTCCCGTTATTTTTGCATAATTGTTAGCCTTACCTAGTCTTAGAGACTAATTGCCATCACGACATTCTACGGAGGGGAAATTGGGGTCGTGACATATCTGCTCCCGTGGGCGTAGCCAACTACCTCCGATGACTGAGGAGTACCAGGAAAAAATGAAAGAAGTGGACGTGTCGTGTCTTTTCAACGAGGCGCAGGAGGCGCTGAACTGAGCAAGGCATCATTACGTCTTCTCATATTTTACTTTAGTTTTAATATTTCTCATGATCTTTGTTATTTTGCAGGCCTCGATGCTTCACCACGAGAGCTTCCTCTAGTACCACTTCGAGGTCAATCAGCTCGAGCTCGAGCTCGAGGAGCGGGCTCGAAAGAAGGATATGTACAAGCTACTCAGCGAGCAACAAGACAGGACCTTCAGGCTGAGCTGGATAGGGCTCAGAAGGAAGCATCGGCCTTGAGGAGGGAACATGCCGACTTGGTCGAAAAGGTAAAGGTTCTTGAAGTTAGAAATGAGGAACTAGTCGAAGTGACTAATGACAAAACCTCGCAGTCCAACAGAAGATCGTCCAAATTGACCAACTCTGAAAGGAGATGAACAAGATCCAAGCTACATCTGATGGGTGGAAAATCAAGATGGATCTGTTGGCATTGAAAAAGGAAACTGCCCAAGCAAAGCTGACATCGGTAGAGGTTCAACTTCGGGTGGAGAAGGAGAAAGCTGACAAGCGAGCTCAGCTGAATAACGATCTCCGAGCACAATTGAGCTCGGCTATCGCAGAGTGGGATGCCCTCGGTAGAGAGCACGGGGCAATGAAGTCCAAGCTGGAGACAACCTTTGCTGATGCTGATGAGATGGTGGCCCAATACAAGTCTGATACCAAAGCAGCCGAGCCCCCCCCCCCCCCCCC
>MU704097.1:50227-66850 GCA_026770625.1 Nicotiana glauca
CGAAGACTAATGCCGAATATATGAGGCAACTATCTCGAAGGAAGACCCTCAAAGAAATTCACGCCTGAGGCTTTGATAACTAGGGATTCTAGCCTATTATATGCTTCTTTTTGCTTAGGTTTTGGATTAAAAGTGTGTATAACTATTCCCGAAAGCTAGCTTATTATGCTAGTTTGCGGTGTTTGGACAAAAAGAGACAAGGAAGTCATAAACAACTCAAAAAAAGGAGTGAAACCTGCACAAGTTCAAAAGCTGGGTCAAAAGAGTGCTGACAGCAAAGAAACAACCGCGGACGCGGAGGGTCCACCGCTGAGGCGGTCTTGACTTCGCTCTCAGCGGTGGCAAGGTTCAGAGAGCTAAAATTTTGGGCTTAATAAGCACCGCTGCTCGCGGTGAAATTGCGCGGCAGCGGTAGCCTTAGTGCAGGCGCGGTGGATTTGCCACCCTCTGCGGAAGACAGATTCAAAGAACCAACAATGGAGCCAAAAGTTGAAGACTGCAACCCGCGCTTGATTTTTTACGGCCACGATAGTCATAGCGCTGCAGCAGTCCATTTTTCACTGTCAGTGGTACCTCCGTAGGGGCATTTTTGTCCAAAAGATTTAGCTATGTTTAAATAGTTCTTTTTCTAATTTTTAGGTCATTTGTTATTTAGCTGAGTACGGGAACAACCGTTTTTACCTTTTTGAGTAATTTTAGTGCTTTGTTAGCCTTTAATCTTAGATTCTTGTCTTGTAATTACTTTTTATGGGTTATATTTCATCTAAATCTTTGATTTCTTCTTTGATTATGAGTGGCTAAACCCATTAGATAGGGTTGTGGCTCAACCCTAGTGTGGGTATTTAATGGGTCTTTAATTTTAGGACTCAAATGTTTATGGGTGAATGATATTTGGCTTGGTTTATGCTTTAAATGTTGAATTGGTGGTTGTAAATACTGATTTGTGCCTTGTTGACTTAGGCTCTTCTTGAGAAATAGAGACTAAGTCTATGAAATTCAGGCCAATAAGGAATTGGGGTGCATTCAAGAGATTGATAGCCCCAATTAAAGGGTTACACCTAGAGATAGTAATACCCGACTTGAGCCAATTTTGCTTGCATTGTTTGAACACCCAATTAGGATTAAGAAAGCCATTAGGGAAAAGTCACTCAAGCTACCAGGTGGTATAGAGTGAATAGTTACATGCAATGGCTATATCATGATCCCAATTAGATACCCACCTAGGTGCAAGTCACTTCCCTAGTGCCTTAGACCAATTAAGAAAACCTTACAAAAACATCATAATTAGCTTATTTTCCTGCATCATTAGTATTAAAGTAGAATAGTAAACAAACAAAGAATGATAGGAAGTGCAATCAAGAACATTGTGCATTGCTAGATTAGATAAGAATCCGACTCCAAACATATGTTAGCTCTCTGTGGATTCAATCCCGACCTTTCGGGTAAAAGAAGCATCGACCACTCTTTCCACTCCATAGTGGTGTAGGGTTGGAACCGATCACTTTTTGGCATCGTTTCCGGGGAAGTAAACAGTTTTGGCTATCTATCTGACTAGTTTTGTGTCTTGTTTTTCTTTCCTTTTGTGTTACTAACTTGTGTGTTTCATCAATTCAGGTACAAAATGGCAAACAATGATCCTCTTAGAAATGTTCTGCTGGTGTAGGAGGTAGATGAAAATGGTGGGGATGAGGTGCCTCTAATACCTCAAGGTCAAAGATGAGGACGCCATGCCAATGCCAATGTTCTAGACCCTCCCCCCTCCTCCAAGTGTCGCTCCGCAGGTGCTTCCAAATTAAGGATACGCAAGTGCAATTGTCCCACCCCGGATCCGGGCGGACAATTTTCAAATTACAAATGTGATTTTGACTTTATTGGAGCAGCGAGGGTATTTCACAGGTGCTTCCTATCATAATGCATATAAACTTCTTAAAGGCTTTGTGGATACATGCTGGGGAAGCAAACAGACCAATGTGTCAGAGGATGCATTAAGATTGGATTATTCCCTTTTTCACTATGAGGGAAAGATTTGGACTGGCTCGAATGGCTTCCCAACCATTCTATCACTACGTGGGATGAGTTGGCGGACAAGTTTATAGCTAAGTTTTTCTCGCCAGGGCATATGACGACTTTGAGATATGAGATTTTGGCCTTCAAACAGGAACCTAATGAACCACTGCATGAGATCTGTAATATATATCAGACAATGGTGAAAGAATGTCCAACCAATGACATGACTAAAGCAATGATCTAGCAGACATTCTACCATGGCATTAACACGACCAATCAGTGTGTAGTGAACCAGCTAGCAGGGGGAAATTTTATGAACACACCTTATGCTGAGGCATGTGAGATATTGGATGAGATAGAAGATACTTCCTCAGCTTGGTAGAGTCGATCTAATATGCTGTGATCCGACTGTCATTCACTTGCACAAAGAGCTCCAAGACCATGGCCAGCAATAACAGAGTTGACTACAGTAATGAACCAGTTGGCAAAGGCTCAATTGTAACAAGTTCAAGCACCGAGACAAATAAATGTTATGGAAGGTGTCAACATGTTGGTCAACAAGAGGCGACAAAGAGGTCAACAAGTTCAAGGTAGTCCGGATCAATATGAGCAAGGTAGTGGTGGTTTCAAACAAGATGATGGGTATATCAGCAAAGTGAATAAGTGCAATACGTGAACAATTATCAAGGACAAAGGGACAATGCTCCTAACCAACAATAACAGTGGAGATCCCAAGGAAATTGGGGGAATAAAAGACAACAAGGAAATAAAAACTGGGGGAACAACAATCAGAATTGGGGCAATCAAAACATCTGGGGTAATTAGAGTGGCAACAACAACAATTGGGGAGGAAAAAACAACCAAGGGGGTTGGAATAATGACAATCAAGGGAATCAGGGGCAAGGCTTTCAAAGACCTCCAATGTATCAACAACCAAACAACCCACCTCCATTTCTGTCCCATGCTCCTAGCTCATCAAATAATGAGATAGGAAGGATCGAGGTGATGTTTGAACAAATGATGAAAAAGAATGTCGACTTTGATGCTCAGTTGGCATCCCATAATACTTCAATCCGAAACTTGGAGTTTCAACTTGGCTAGATTTTGCAATCTTTGAATACTCGCCCTAAGGGGGCTCTACCTAGTGAAACGGTAGTAAACCCAAAGGGCGGGAACAATATAGGGCATGTAAGGGCGGTAACTACTAGAAGCGATCGAGGTGGTGATATGAATACCTCCAAGCAAAAGGAAGTTGTGAGAGATGAGGTTGAAGTAAAAGATGATGATGTTCCTATAGTTGATGAGCAAGTGAGTGAAGAGAATTTAAATACGAAAGTGAGAATTGATATTCATTATAATGAGGTGGAGACTCAAGATGATGTAAACCCATCTAGGGAACATGTAATAGACATAACGAATACTGTAGTGCCCAAGGCTAAGGCTCCTTTGCCAAGGCTTCCTCCACCTTACCCTCAAAGGCTTGCGAAGAAAAAGAATGAAAACCAATTTAAGAAGTTTATTGAGATGATGAAAAACTTGTCAATCAATGTTCCTTTGGTGGAAGCTCTTGAGAAAATGCCGAGTTATGCAAAGTTCATGAAAGACTTGGTGACTAAAAAGTGATCCATGGATTGTGAGACCATCAAAATGACTTATCAAGTAAGTGCAATTGTGCATTCGATGGCTCCAAAGCTTGAAGATCCCGACACTTTCACCATCCCATGTACCATTGGGAGTGCGGATTTTGCAAAGGCATTGTGTGATTTGGGATCAAGTATCAATTTGATGCCTTACTCCGTGTTCAATGCTTTGGGTATTGGTCAACCAAGAGCTACATCAAAGATATTGCAAATAGCGGATAGAACAATGAAGAGGCTGCTTGGTATTATTAATGATGTTCTTGTCCGAGTGGACAAGTTTATTTTGCCTGCTGACTTTGTGATTCTAAACTGCGAGGTCGACTATGAGGTGCCGATCATATTGGGAAGACCTTTCCTTGCAAATAGGAAGGCACTGGTTGATGTGGAAACAGGGGATCTCACCTTCCAGGTGGGTGATGAAAAAGTGGTCTTTCGTGTGTGCAAATCAATGAAGCAACCGAATAGTACTGAAGTGCGCTCTTTTGTAGATCTTGTCACGGAGGTGATAATTGATGATACTAGTGCCATGATTAATGTAGAGGATCCTCTAGAGGTGGTATTGTTGAACCTTGATATAAATGAGGATGAAGGTCAGGTGGATTGTGTCAATGCTTTGCATGGAATGGGCTCTTACTCTTATGAGCCTCGAAAGCTCTCTTTGGATCTTGAGAACAGAAAGACTCCACCAATAAAGCCCTCAATTAAGGAACCTCCCATTTTGGAGTTGAAGCCTTTTCCTTCACACCTCAAGTATGAATTCTTAGGCCCTAGTTCAACTTTACCTGTTATTCTTTCGTCTTGTCTTACTATCGTGCAGGAAGATACAACACTGGAGGTGCTCCAAAGAAGGAAGAAGGCAATTGGATGGACTCTAGCTGATATTTGGGGAATAATCTCCGCTTTTTTCATGCACATGATTATACTTGAAGATGATGCCAAGCCTTTGGTGGAACATCAAAGGAGGTTGAATGAGGCTATGCAAAAGGTTGTCAAAAAGGAGGTGATCAAGTGGTTGGATGCAAGGGTTGTGTACCCCATATCGGATAGTTTTTGGACTTTCCGGTGAAATATGTGTGGAAGAAGGGTGGTATGATTATGGATACCAATGAGTAAAATGAGTTGATTCCCACCAGGACTGTCACCGGATGGAGGGTATGCATGCCCTACCACAAGCTGAATAAAGTGACCCGCAAGGATCATTTTCCATTGCCTTTTCTTGACCAGATGCTAGATAGACTTGCTAGGCGTGCCTTCTACTATTTTATGGATGTGTAATTAGGTTACAACCATATTTTGATTGCTCTGGAAGATCAGGAGAAGGACCTTCATGTGTCCGTATGGTACCTTTGCATTTTCTAGGATGCCATTTGGTTTGTGTAATGCACCGGCTACATTCCAACGGTGTATGATGGCTATATTTACCGACATAGTGGAGGACTTATTGGAAGTGTTCATGGATGATTTCAGTGTTGTGGGTGACTCCTTTGATGAGTGTTTGAAGAATCTTGACAAAGTGTTGGCCCAGTGTGAAGAGACGAATCTTTTGCTTAACTGGGAAAAATGCCATTTTATGGTTGACGAGGGCATTGTCCTCGTCCATAAGATCTCAAAGCACGGTGTAGAGGTGGACAAAGTGAAAATTGAAGTGATCTCAAAGCTTCCTCCTCCCACTTCAGTCAAGGGGGTTAGGCGTTTTCTTGGGCATACGGGGTTCTACTGAAGATTCATAAAATACGTTTCTAAGGTAGTTAATCCTTTGTGCAAATTATTTGAAAAAGATGCCAAGTTCGTGTTTAATGAGGAATGCATGAAAGATTTTAAACTTCTCAAGTACAAATTGACAACCACTCCCATTATTACCGCACCCAATTGGAGCTTACCTTTTGAGCTCATGTGTGACGCAAGTGATGTTGCGGTAGGAGCGGTCTTGGGTCAAAGAGTAAACAAGATGTTTCACCCGGTGTATTATGCAAGCAAAATAATGAATGATGCTCAAGTGAATTACACGGTGATGGAAAAAGAGTTGCTAGCAATTGTGTTTTCAATGGAGAAGTTTAAGCCTTATCTCATGGGTGCCAAGGTGATAGTTCATACTGACCATGCAGCACTCCGCTACTTAATGACAAAGAAGGATTCTAAGGCTTGGTTGATGAGATGGGTTCTATTGCTTCAAGAGTTTGACCTTGAGATTGTCGATCGGAAAGGGAGTGAAAACCAAGTGGCGGACCACTTGTCCCGCTTGGAGGAGGAGGGAAGGCCCCGTGATAGCCTCGAAATTAATGATTCATTCCCTGATGAGCAACTCCTCTCTGTATATGTGAATAAAATGCCTTGGATTGTGGATGTTTCCAACTTTCTTGTGACCAGTATTTTTCCGTGTGAGCTCTCTTCTAACCAAAGGAAGAAGCTTAAACGGGATAACTTGGACTACTACTGGGATGAGCCTTACTTGTTCAAACTATATAATGATGGTGTGATCCGGAAGAGGAGCAAATACGTATCCTGGATGCTTGTCATTCTTCTCCCCATAGCGGTCATCATGTGGGGGGGGGGAGGATAGTTTCAAAGGTGTTTAGCTGTGGTTTTTATTGGACTACATTGTACAAGGATGCGAGTGAGCATGTGCAAAGATGTGATGTGTATCAAAGAGTAGGTGGAATTTCAAAGAAATATGAGATGCCTTTCACCACTATTCTTGAGGTTGACATATTTAACATGTGGGACATTGACTTCATGGGACCTTTTGTGAGTTCATGTGGCAACACATACATTTAGGTGGCCGCTGATTATGTGTCCTAGTGGGTTGAGGCCATGGCTTTACCCAACAATGAGGCCCGGAGGTTGGTGACTTTTCTCAAGAAGAATATCTTTACTCGGTTTGGAACTCCTAGAGTAATCATCAGTGATGGGGGTTCTCATTTCTGCAATAAGGCATTTGACACTTTGCTTGTAAAGTATGGTGTCAATCACAAGGTTTCAACCCCTTACCATCCTCAGTCTAGTGGGCAAGTTGAGGTCTCCAACTGGGAGATTAAAAGCATATTGTCAAAGACGGTTAATGCAAATAGGACTAACTGGTCAAAGAAACTGGATGATGCTCTATAAGCTTACAGGACTGCTTACAAGACTCTGATTGGTATGTCTCCCTATCGGTTGGTGTTAGAGAAAGCTTTCCATCTCCCGGTTGAGCTATAGAACAAGACCATGTGGGCTTTGAGAAAGTTAAATCTTGAATGGGATGTTGCAGCAAATTTTCGGGTGGAGCAAGTAAATGAGCTTGATGCGTTCCGGTTTCATACCTAGTCCAGCTCATCCTTGTATAAGGACAAGATGAAGTACTTACATCACAAGTATGCCCGTAGAAAGGAATTCAAAGTGGGTGACTTGGTTCTCTTATTCAACTCCCGGTTACGACTGTTCCCGAGAAAGCTCAAGTCAATGGATTGGACCGTTTGAGGTGGTGCTTGTGACTCCGTTTGGTGCTCTTGATTTAAAAAACAAAAATGGTGAAATCTTCAGAGTTAATGGGCACAGAGTGAAGCACTATCTTGGCAAGTTTGATGATAGCCACATGGTGACAATGATCCATCTCAAGTGATTGATGGTATCCTGCGTCGTGCCGCGATGTTAAATCAGGCGCTACTTGGGAGGAGGCAACCCATGTGTTTTTCTTCTTTTTGATTTACTTGTTAGTGTAGGATTTGTTTTTGAATTAACTGGTTGTGAGATGTGTGTAGGAATGTTTGATGCAGTGCAGGACTAAGATGGAAAAATTGACAATCTCTGAAGTTGGATCGCTGATATCGCTCCATTCTTCGCGGTCAGCGGTGATCTTATCGCGGAGGCAGAAATTGGTGGCTAATGCGGGATTGAAAAATAAAAAAAAATGAGACTTCTCTAAAGTTTCCACCGCACCCGCGGTGCTATTTTTTGCTGAGAGCGGTGCCTTACTGCATCCACATAACATTTACCGCTCTCAGTGGTAGTTTTAATACAGCAGGTCTCCAGTTCTTCATAAACGCGGACCGCGATGATTTACCGCGGTCACAATAGGTAAGTTGTGTGGGTCCCAAGGTATTGTCTATAAATAGAATCTCAGGAAACCTTTTACACTTTTTGCCCATTTGACTCTCAAACTAAAATCACCACTGTTCACGCTAGCCCCAATTTGCACAAACACAAGTAACATTCATTTTTCACCACTCATCTCACATCTGGTAATTTCACTCATTCATTAGTCTTTAATTTGTATTTGTTTTTCTTTTATTTTTAATTTTGCTTCTCTTTTCTCTTATTCTTTTAATTTTAACTTAGGGCTCCTTAATGTTAATTAGATTAGGTTTAAAATAGTTAGCAATTATTAATGAATACCTAGTGGAGTTAAAAATGTAGAGGAGATTGCTAAAAGCATGAAAAATATGAAACCCTAGGTTTGCTGGACCCGATTTTGACTTTCACGGCCGCGGTTGATTTTCCACGATCAGTAGTTACAATTTCCACTGACAGCGGTGGCCGCACTTCTTTTCTCGTGATCCGTGGTGCTTAAGTTCAGAGAAATAAAAATATGGGTCTGCCGCCGCGGGTGATTTTTTGCAGACAGCTGTGCACTTTTGCGGCCGCGCCCAATTTTTTGCGCCCAACGATAACATAGAATCAGAGGTTGGGCAGTCTGATTCAACACCTCTGTGGTCCGCGATGCATTTTTTGCGTTCAGCGGTGCTCATTCCACGGCAACGCTTCTTTTTCCGCTATTAGCGGTCTGCAATTTTTTCATGCACTGTAAATTGTTCTTCTATTTTTCTGCATTGCTTCTTCTAGCATTAGTACTAACAATTTTCCAGTGATTATATTTTCAGACAACGGTTAAATCTAGATGCAACTGTGAGAAGCAAAAAGGGAAAGCAGAGTCCTCCCAGGGTAGGGGATGAGGACCAATTAAGTTAACCCCAACAATTTGGAAATCAATTGGGGAAATGAGGAAGAACATCAGAGCTGCAAATAGAGCTACTTCCCACTCAAAGGGGAGTGAGTATGTGCCCTCCCGGGAGGCATCAGAGACTGACTTAGTGCCCACACATGTTCCAGTTCCCAAGGCGATTCCATTTGAAAGATAAGCCTACACCCTCAATCTTTTGCACTTCTCCTGCTCCTTCTGAGTCGTCTGATGGCTCAACGGAGAGTGGTGAGTCCTCAGCTTCAGCCTCACCTATAGCTTCGTCACTGACACAGGACCCCATTGATGTAGATACCGAGGTGCTGGATGACGGGAGAGGGGGTGGCACTCAGACTGAAAGTATGGAAAGGACCAGAAACCCAGAGGTATGGCAGCAGAGATTCGTTAGTGAGCTGGCATACCATAAATTCAGGGAGTGGTGACTTCAAAAGTCACTCATTCATGAGCGCCAGTTCAAAGAGCGGGATCTTCTGCCTCACAATCCCAATATGAAGCAGCACTTTAATGAACGAGTGGGATGGGAGTACTTCACTAGCAAGGTGCTAGAGGCCAATGAGCACCTAGTCAAGGAATTCTATGCCAATGCCTCCCATATCAAAAAGGACACAAAAGTGACTAAGGTACGGAACCTGAAGGTCAAGTTTGATGGGAAAACGATCAATGATTACCTGGGCTTCAATGATGATAATGAGACATTGTACTTAGAGAAGGTGGTGATGGATGAGACATCCCGCCCGTGGTTGGAATCACTTCTGGATCTCCTAGATACCACTCCAGCATGGTTGATAGTAGGGTTCCTATCTTGAAGAACACCCTAAAATTTGAGGCAAAGGGAAGGGAGACCTTTGTATATAGCATATTAGACCTCACTATCCATGACAACAACCTGTCGGTCTCCTGGGAGATTATAGTGGCGACTATAATGGCGGGGTTCTCGATCAATATTGGGAATATCATGTCTAGGGAAATCACCAGGGTGGTCAATGAGGGTGATAGATCTTACCCCTTCCCGAACTTTCTCACCATGTACTTGGAGGATTAGGAGGTGGAGAAAAGAAATTTCGATGTCATAGTAAAGCCCAAGAATCCTTTTTCATGGTACAACCTTCAGGGTCCAGGCAACCCCAAATCCAAGGGATCCAAGGGCAAAACTACTACTTCTACTTGCCAATCTGAAGAGCCAGTAGTGGTAATCACTACTTCACAGCCTTCCACTGCCATATGGATCTTTCCTCAGTACTATCTACTTCTATGTCTTCCACAGTGCCATCCTGCTCAGCATACTCGTTGACTGATCACAGGTTAAACCAAACACTCTCCAGACTTAACGACTAGATGAAAGTAGCAACTTCTAAGCTGTTTGTGCTATCTAGTTCAATGGTAGTCTAGTCAGCTCCTGCACAGCCACAAATCCCAGCTTAAGTAGAGGAGTCTCTCAAGGAGCTTCTGGACAACCAGAAGACGCTCTTGCAGAACCAAAAGCTTATCATGGATGTTATTGTAGTTCGTCCTGGTCAGAGACCACTGTGTTCGCGCCGGCGGTCCAACGAAGAGGCGAAGTAGTGGTATCTTTCTTTCCATCAAGCAAAAACACTTAAGGAGCTGAGCAAGCAAACAAAGAAGCTGAAAAAGACTCGGGCCTCGAAGGAGTCGGTGAAGCAATTGAGGGGAGAGGTGGAGAAGATGAAGTCATCTGGAGACCTACCATTGGAGCTACTATTAGAGAACCAGCTTCCAGCAACTCAGACAAAGCAGGTTCAGGAGTAGGAGATTGAGGGAGAGCCCAGGAGGAGGAGAGTGATGCCTCGGATTGATGATGTAGAGATTGAGTTGGAGGAGATTGAGGGAGGTGCCTCTGGCCAGCCACAGGCCCCCGAGCTAGGTGTTCTAGGGACCCAGCCACAGGACCCCATGCAACCACAGGACCCCATGTAGATAGAGGACCCATATGGAGTTTTCTTTACTCTCTACCCTTCTTTTTTATCTTATTTTTGGTTAGTTAGCATTGAGGGAAATGCTAGTTTTCATTTGAGGGGGTGGTCTTACTTTGATGATTTGGTAGTTGGTTTGTAATGATGATACCATTTTTTCTTTATTCTTACTTTTCACTTTTGGTATGTATATAATTTTACCATTTATTTCACTTGTCGTTATTTTTCAATGTTGGTCTGTATATAAGTTACTCTCTCATGTATATATTCATTCCCTCTTATGTATATTCGTCTAAATCCCCTATTGTACATATTTATTTTGCTTTCCATATTTTACTTCATAACTTCTTTTGCGATTTTTCGTAATAGTATAGCTTCTTATTTCATTTAGTAGATTCTTTTTCAGTTCATAGCTTCTTATTTTACAAGTTTTTTTGTGATCAATAAGCCTTTGGATTTTTTAATGTCACGGTTCTTTCCAAAGGTGGAGTTTGTGCGAACTGTGTGGCTCTTTCCGATGATGGATGGCATGACAACCTTCTTAAGGGTTTGAGTCTATTTTTCTTTTCGTTTTTGTGTATATAGTAGTTAGTGAGCAATTGTGCCTCAGGAAAAGTTTCATTTGGGCCTAACACATTTACGTTTGACCTTATGGTTAAAAACAAATTAGTGTGTATAGGATGGTGATAGTTGTGACCTTGAGACTCTTGTGTTGGCAAACAATCATCGAGTAGTTTCTCGGAACCATTTGTGTTGCTCAAATATTAGCTAAGGTTGTTGTGGGCCCCCCGAATTTGTTTCTTTAGCAATCCTATAGCTTGTGTGGTGAGGTATTGATTTGCAAGTCCAAGTCCGATGCCAATGAGTCTAGAACTTTCCCTGAATGTTTTTGTAGGCAAAATCCTAAGTGTAGCTCAACTTGAGAAGTGATTATAGGCTCTCCTTGATCCAAAATTAAAGCTTTAAAACATCCATAACATACCAAGAATAAAATCCCTAGTCAACCCCGTTGAGCCATAGCCCTTATTCTTTCAATAACCATGATACAAGCCTTTATCCGTTCTAAAATGATCCTCTCTTGGCACCCGATCTTTCCTTAGCACAAGGAAAAGGATAAGTTTGGGGGGAGAGACGAGGAATGCAAAAGTGATAAAAGGTACAAAATGAAGAAAAGGAAAGGCAAAAAGAAAGAAAGAAAAGCCAAAAAGTCAAAAAAAAGGGAAGTGAACAATGTAGAAGAAATAAAAGGATTCAATAAAAGTAGAAGATGAAAGGCGGGGAAAGATTAGAAAGGAAAAGGATTGAAATGAACTAGAAAGAGTGACAGTGTGTCTCTCTAGCCCCTAAAGAATAAGTAAATGACTCAAAGAGTCAAGAAAATGTGGGCCAAAATGAAGCAAATGAAGTGCTTAAGGAAAGATGAAACCTTCTTAGACCAATATATCCTACTCTGAACCAAAAGCCTTTATTACACTCCTGCAAAAGCCCTATATAATCTTGAGTTGAGTGAGCTTACATTAGTGGTGACTCATATAAGGGGCAAGCTTATGGTACTTAGAGTCAGACTTGTGACCTTCTTTTGAAATGATGAGTGTGTTTTTCACAACCTTCGTTCTAAGTGCTACAATCTAATAAGTGAGGTTTGCTTATGGGGAGTTGAGGAGTATGAGTTTGGGTTCCACAGCGACCAATGTAATAGAAAGAGTTTCCCTGATGAGTTGAGTCAACTCTTGATGCTTTTGTGTTGCACTATATCCATGGTGCTAAAGAGATTGTGTATTGGTAATAATGCATTTGAGTTGAGGGTAATTGTTAGTCCCAATTGATTCTTGATAAGGTTACTTTAGGACAGCTGAAATTTTCCTTTCTTTTATATTGAGGGGGTGGGAATTACTTTGTTTGCTTGAGGACAAGCAAAAGCTTAAGTTTGGGGGAGTTGATAACTAGGGATTCTAGCCTATTTTATGCTTCTTTTTGCTTACGTTTTGGATTGAAAGTGTGTACAAGTATTCCCAAAGCTAACTTATTGTGCTTGTTTGCAGTGTTTTGTCAAAAAGAGACAAGGAAATCATAACCAGCTCAAAAAAAGAAGTGAAACCTACATAAGTTCAAAAGTTGGGTCAAACGAGTGCTGATAGCAAAGAAACAACTGCGAACGCGGAGGGTCCACCGATGAGGCGATCTTGACTTCACTCTCAGCAGCGGTACGGTTCAGAGAGCTGCAATTTTGTGCTAACAAGCACCACTGCCGACGGTGAAATTGCGCAACAAAGGTAGCCTTAGCGTGGTCGCGGTGGATTTACCGCCCTCAGCGGAAACCAGATCTAGAGAACCAACAATGGAGCCAAAAGTTGAAGACCATAGTCCGCGCTTGATTTTGTGCGGCCGCGGTAGTCATACCGCTGCAGCGGTCCATTTTCAGCTGTCAGCGGTACCTCCATAGGGGCATTTTTGTCCGAAAAATTTAGCTATGTGTAAATAGTTCTTTTTTGGATTTTTAGGTCATCTGTTGTTTAGCTGAGCATGTGAACCACCGTTTTTACCTTTTTGAGTAATTTTAGAGCTTTGTTAACCATTAATCTTAAGACTCTTCTCTTGTAATTACTTTTTATGGGTTATATTTCTTCTAAATCTTTGATTTTTTCTTTGATTATGAGTAGCTAAACCCATTAGCTAGGGTTGTGGCTCAACTCTAGTGTGGGCATTTAATGGGTCTTCAATTTTAGGGCTCCAATGTTTATGGGTGAATGATATTTAGCTTGATTTATGCTTTAAATGTTGAATTGGTGGTTGCAAACACTGATTTGTGCCTTTTTGACTTAGGCTCTTCTTGAGAAAGAGAGACTAAGTCTAGGAAATTCAGGCCAACAAGGAATTGGGGTGCATTCAAGCAATTGATATCCCCAATTAAAGGGTTAAACCTAGAGATAGTAATACTCGACTTGAGCCAATTTTGCTTGCATTATTTGAACACCCAATTAGGCTTAAGAAAGCCAATTAGGGCAAAGTCACTCAAGCTACCGAGAGGTATAGAGTGAGTAGTTACGTGCAATGGCTATATCATGATCCCAATTATAACAAATGAGCCCTAAGTTTTAGATCCCGTCAGATACCCACCTAGGTGCAAGTCACTTCCCTAGTGCCTTAGACCAATTAAGAAAACCTTAAAAAATATCATAATTAACTTATTTTCCTGCATCATTAGTATTAAAGTAGAATAGTAAACAAACAAAGAATGATAGGAAGTGCAATCAAGAACATTGCGCATTGCTAGATTAGATAGGAATCCAACTCCAAACATATCTTAGCTCTCTGTGGATTCGATCCCGACCTTTCGGGTAAAAGCTGCATCGATCGCGTTTGCCACTCCATAGTGGTGTAAGGTTCGAACAGATCAGGCTTCGACCTGTCGGCCGAGATCAAGGAAGTGCTAAGGCTTGAGGCCGAGGCAAACAATTTTTATGAGCCTGAAGGTGCCGAAGGATCCAAGGGTTCTGAGGGGTCTGAAGGCTTCGGCGGTTCTGGTGACAATTAGGGCCCCGGTGAATATCAGGCATGAGTGCCTTAGAACTTTTTTAGTTTTTATCTTGTGTATGTTTTTTGTTTATTTTGAGGCCGTTTTTGTTGGGCCTTTGTAAATACATTCTGGAATATATGAAATTTCCCTTTCTAGCAATTTCAAGTCTTTAAATTTTTAGCATTTTTCATAATTTCTATTCTTGAAAATATCTCTAATGCCTTAGCATATAATCAAATATAGTAATAAGCCGTTCATTTTTCATATGTCCGAACAGATCCCGGCTTTGATGCAACTTTATTTGCTCGAGGCCTTGAAAACTCGGTATGACCGGCAATTTTCCCAAGATGCTTAAGTGATATTAGATGATGATTTTGTCGAGGGTAACTTTATAGCAGGTTTTGAATTTTCATAAAGGCCTTATGTTCTGATTATGAGCTTCGAACATTCCAGGCCGTTTTTTAGAGTGGACGTAGCCTTTCGAGTTTAGGAACTACTTAATAGGTTTTGTACCTCCAGGATTTGGTAGCCCGAGTTTCCCAAACTTATTTTGGATGACAATCCCCGAGTTGGGGTAGCCCTTGGGCTCGATAGTCCCCGAATAGGGATAGCCCTTAGGCTCAATAGTCCTCGAGTAGGATAGCCCCTAGGCTCAATGGTCCCCGAATAGGGGTAGCCCTTAGGCTCGATAGTCCCCGAATAGGGGTAGCCCTTAGGCTCGATAGTCCCCGAATAGGGGGTAGCCCTTAGGATCTATGTTTAAAGAGGCAAAAACATGTAATAGCAAGATGGGAACTTTCTTTAATTTTTGTGTGTAAACTACATAATCTAAGGCGTGTAAAAGATTGTATTATGGTTAAGGTGGCCTATGCAGTTATGGTTCACTTGATAGTTTGGCCCTTACAATAAATCCTAACCACTGGGCCTAATCTGTTCAATAAAGTTTCCTCCTTTTCTTGCCGGAAAACCCATTTGGGACAAAGCCAATTCAAGGGAAAAGGAGTGTGACTCATGCTTTCAGACCTAATAGTCACATTCTCTTTTGGACGTTGCCTGTAAGTGTTAGCCTGATTCATGATATTATAAAATAGTGAATGAGATCGTACCTTAGCAGTAGTACCACTTGTCACACCTCCTTTTTTCACTATACCCGCCAGGGCATAAAGGAGTTTTTCCAATTAAAGGACAATCGAAATGGGATTTGTTTATTGAGATTCAGAGTCGCCACTTGGGAGATTAATGGTGTCTCAAGTCACTGGTTGAATCCCGAATCGAGGAAATTATTGACTTTATTGAATAGTCTGCGATCCAGAAATCCAAGTAAGGAATTCTGTTAACCTGGGAGAAGGTGTTAGGCATTCCCGGGTTCCGTGGTTCTAGCATGATCGCTAAACTGTCATATTTGGCTTATTTATTTGATTTTAGTACATGTTTTTACCTATGTGTTTTTAACTTTGAACCGATTTTATTATTATTATTTTAAGAGAATTGCAACGTCATGAAAACATGTCTCGAACCGTGTCACATAAATGCACCCGCAATTTTTGACACATTTCGACTTCGTTGAGATTTGGATTTGGGTCACATAAATGTGCACCCGTATTTAAGAAGGTAAAATTATTAAAAATGCGCCTAAAGCGACTAACGCGTTATTATCTTTGGGGAAGGCCATGAATATTCGCCAAACGGCCCGTTCCGCAATCTAAGTATTTCAACACAAATATTTATTGAGGGCCCCGCAATTTATCTGTTTTGTTTATCAAGGCTCATCTCATTTATTATTTAAAGGCCAATCCTAAAGCAATCTATAATTTTCTACTTAATTTTGTCTCTAACGATAAAAGGAAAAGCCTTAATTAATTTGTTACTGGACTAATACAAACCAAATAATA
Source organism: Nicotiana glauca (assembly GCA_026770625.1). Taxonomy (NCBI): domain Eukaryota; kingdom Viridiplantae; phylum Streptophyta; class Magnoliopsida; order Solanales; family Solanaceae; genus Nicotiana; species Nicotiana glauca. The sequence goes on from MU704097.1 coordinate 66,169, forward strand.
ACTCTGCACCACAGTCCAGCCATTGGGATCCAAGATAAACCAAACGAAAAGAAATTACTCTCAGGTCTGTAAGGCCCCGAAAAAAATTTCGCTAAGTAACCTAGGGTTTCGTGGTGCCATATAATGTTTTATGTGGTATTAACATGGTGTACATCAATTGGAATTGGTAAATATGTGTATAAGTCTCATGGTAAGTAATTTGGGGTCCAAGGAAAGGCCTAAGTATAAGAAAAATTGGAAAAGTCCATTATAGGCTAAGATTTCAAATGAGTTCGCACAAGCCCCCACTTTGAACGAGTATACCTAAATATCTATAAGGTTTTAGGTGATTTATAACCTATCAAATTAAAGGTCTTTGAGTCGAGTTTCCAACGCTTCAAATCGTTCGTCATTTGGACATTCCTACACAAAGTTATGATCAAATTACCAAAAGCTGGAAAAATGCGAGTCTGTGTGAAATCTGCGATCGCAGATTGAACTCTGCGGACCGCAAAACCCATTCTGCGATCGCATAATGGTCGCAGAATGAGGCAGAACAGCCCAGTTCTGGGCAACGAGTTCTGCGACGAATCCACGGCCCGCATACCCATTCTGCGGTAGCATAGTTGACATCGGAGGGTTAATTTTCTAATTTTCATAACCCGACCCCATTATGATATATAGCCTTTGGGGCTTCATTTGG
>MU704100.1:17739-20193 GCA_026770625.1 Nicotiana glauca
CCCCCCTTGTATATACTTAAAAAAAAACCCCAAGTTTCAGGAGTGGACATGTTTTGGCCAGAGAATCATAATAGACACGTACAACACCAAATAGCACAAACCAAAGTACAACAAAGCTAATATATTCACAAATGACTTTTAAACATTGTAAATGATATTTTTTTACAGAAAATAGTATTTTTTTGAAATATTTTAATTAAAAAACGAAAAATACTTAATAAAATACTAAAAATTTTGAAAATTATTACAAAAATGGAAAAATAATGGAAAAAAATTCCAATACATCATGTAATAATATAACACATAAAAGAGTAAAAAAATTTATAAAAATGTAACATAAAAATTATTTAAAATTATAAAAAATACATAAAAATTAATAAAAAATATATAAAAATTTGGTAAAATACATAATATTATTATAAAAGTATATGGATGACAAACCACAAATAAGTATGAGGCGCCTCCATTGTCGCAACCACAACAAGTGATTCCGGTTTGAAACCGCCGTCGCCAACCACCAAGCATCGACCAACCGTTGCCAGTCGCTACCGTTCGAACCACCGCGACTTTCCACCACCGCCACAAACAACCACCAATATCATTGCACTTCACATGTTGCTAAGCATTGGCTAGCACTAGACATGGAGGGGCGTGGAGTGACGTGGAGCGGCTTGGTGCGACGTCATGCCATGGCCACGCCATGCCATGTCCTGCGACGTCTTGTCATGTCCTGACCCAGGCCATGGCCACACCCTGCCATGTCCTGCAATGTCCTGACACGTGCCCTGCCATGTCCTACGACGTCCTGACCCATTCCATGGCCACGTCCTGCCATGTCCTGCGACATCCTGACACGTCCTGTGGCCACGTCCTACGACGTCCTGACCCATGCCATGGCCAAGGTCTGCCATGTCCTACGATATCCTGACACGTCTTGAAATGTGCCATGGCCATGTCCTGACACATCCTGACCCATGCCATGGCCACGCCTTACTATGTCCTGACATAGTGGCCACGTCTAGCGTCATCCTGACCTGTGCCATGTCCACGTCCTGCCATGTCCTGCCATGTCCTGACATATGTCATGGCGATGTCCTGCGATGTCCTGACACGTCCTATGGCCACGTCCTGACCCGTGTCGTGGCCACGTCCTGCCATGTCCTACGACGTCCTGACATGTCCTGTGGCCACATCTTGCGACGTCCAGACCCGTGGCATCGCCACGTCCTGCCATATCCTACGACGTCCTGACACGTCCTGTGGCCACGTCCTGACACGTCCTAACCCGTGCCATAGACACGTCCTGCCATATCCTGTGACATCCTGACACGTCCTGAAACGTGTCGTGGCCATGTCCTGACACGTCCTGACCCGGGCCATGGCCACGCCTTGCCATGTCCTACGACATCCTAACACGTCCTGAAACGTTCCATGGCCATGTCCTGCCACGTCCTGACCTGTGCCATGGCCACGTCCATCCACGTCCTGACCTGTGCCATGGCCACGTCCTTCCACATCTTGTGACTTCCTGACCCGTGCCATGGCCGCGTCCTGCCACGTCCCGTGAACACATCCTGCAACGTCCAGACACGTTCTGCGACATCCAGACACGTCCTTACTCGTGCCATGGCCACGTCCTGCCATGTCCTGCGACATCCTAACACGTCCTTAAACGTTGAATGGCTATGTCCTGACACGTCCTGACCAATGCCATGGCCACGCCCTGCCATGTCCTGCGACGTCCTGACACGTCCTGATACGTGCCATGGCCTTGTCCTGACACGTCCTGACCCTTGCAATAGCCACATCCTGCGACGTCCTGACACGTCCTGACCCATGCCATGGCCACGCCCTGCCATTTCCTATGACGTCCTGACACGTCCTGTGGCCACGTCCTTGCGCCGTGCCATGGCCATGTCCTGACTTGTGTCATGGCCACCTCCTGCCATGTCAAGCGACACCGTGCCATGGCCATGTCCTGCCATGCCCTGCCATGCCCTTGTGCCATGCCATGTTCTCTCGAGTGATGCTTTGCGCCGTGCCATGGCCACGGCCTTAGCCTCTCAAGCAACGCCTTGCGCCGTGCCATGGACACGCTCGTAGTGCATTGGCCCTTGGCATAGGCCTTGGCCTCTCAAGCGATGCCCCAAAAAATGATGTAGCATTTGCACGTGTGCCTTGGCCTATCAAGCGACGCCACGAAAAATGACGTAGCATTTGCACGTGTGCCTTGGCCTCGCAGCGTGACGGCTAAAAAAGCCCTCAACTTGTTATATTGTATTGGCACCTCACCTCTTGGCATAGTCATCGGCCTCACAAGTGACACACTACAACTTGCGACATTGTATTGGCACATCGCCCCTTGGCCTCGGCCTCGGCCTCGCAAGCGACATACCGAGAAACCTCTAGTAGTGTATTGGCACATAGCCTTTCCCTCGACATGACTAAGTGTCA
>MU704101.1:3873-21565 GCA_026770625.1 Nicotiana glauca
CCAAAATAACATCATTTACATAGAATCAAGCCTCAAAACTCATAAATTTCATTTCAAAGTTCATAACTTCCAACTTTAGCTATTTAGGCCCAAAACACGTCAAACGACGTCCGTTTTCAACCAAACTTTACAGGAAGCGCTTAAACAATATATAAGACTTGTACCGGGCGTCGGAACCAAAAGACAAGCCCGATACCATAGTCTTTTAATAAATTTTCATTTTCATTTTCCTTAATAATTTTAGAAAAACAATTTAACAGAAAAATTCTTTTACTCAGGTTCTAGACCTCGGATTTCAACTCCGGGCACATGCCCGAGTCCCATATTTTTCTACGGACCTTCCGGGACCGTCCAATCCCGGGTCCGGATCCGATTACCAAAAATTTTGACCAAAGTCAACTATAATCATATTAATATCAAAATTCTTCAAATTTTTCACAAAATTCACATATTCCGACACAGAAATTTTCCGGCTACGCGCTCGGACTGTGCATGCAAATCGAGGCAATATAAAATGAGGTTTTCAAGGCCTCGGAAGCACGGAACAGATGAGGAAAATAGGTGATGACCCTTTGGGTCGTCACAGTTTCGACGGGAAGTGATTGGAGGTAAGTCTCGTGGTCTAGAAACATCATTTAATCAAAGAATCATCCATTAATTCTCTGAATTTGGGTATAAAATTGAAGAAACTAGGGCTTGAGTTTTTGATATTTCAAATTGGGATTTGATAGGTCATTTGAACTCGGATTTGGGAGTTCTTGGTATGTATGAACTCGTGGCGAGACGAGACGAGGATTCCGGAAATGTAAGTTTCGAAATTTTTCGAGAAGCAGGCCTGGGGCTCGGGTTTTGCTAGTTTCGAGGTTCTTGCTATAATTCGATTGTTTTCGATTGGGTATTGTCCCATTTGCATATTGTGATGTATTCGCTCTGTTTTTGGCTAGATTTGACGCGCATAGAGGCCGATTTGAGGGGCAAAGGCGTCGCGGGCTTGAGATTTCGTTGGTTCGAGGTGAGTATTACTTGGGAATGATATCCTGAGGCTTTGAAACCCCGAATTTGCACATCTTAGTATTGTATTGAGGTGACTTGCACGCTGGACCTGAGCGTGGGGTAGAGCACAGTTGGGGATCGTGACTTGGTCCGTCCCGGTTGTTGGTTTTTACCGCATATTTGCAAATAATTTGTTGTTATCATTATAATTTGGGCTCATGCCATACTTGGGGCTTATTGCCGATTGTTTGAACTCTTTATGAACTATCACCACTGTTTCCCTCACTATTTGAATTATGATTTGAACTCAGTCCGTGTGATTTACACTGTTTTATGAACTCAGCTATATTTTACTTAAACTTGGAGTTTTAAACGATATTTGAACTATCATTTGAGCTGAGTATTATTGTTTTACTGATGCCCGAGGGGCTTTTTGACCATTTTTGGACTGATTGAGGCCGACGGCCATATGTGAGGGCATGAGGAGTGATATGTAAGGAGGCTTTCAAGCCTCAAGTGAGATGTGAGGAGGCTTTCAGGCCTCGAGTGATATGTGAGGAGGCTTTTAGGCCTCGAGGGTTATGTGTGCATATGCATATACATGCATGGATCGGACTGCACGCCGCAGTAGCATATTGCATGGATCGGACTGCACGCCGCAGTAGCATATTGCATGGATCGGACTGCACGCCGTAGTAGCATATTGAATGGATCAAACTGAACGCCGCAGTAGAATATTGCATGGATCGGACTGCACGCCGCAGTAGTATATTATATGGATCGGACTGCACGCCGCAGTAGTATATTATATGGATCGGACTGCACGCCGCAGTGATATGTTACGTGGATCGGACTGCATGCCGCAGTATTATTGCGCTTGGGCTGTAGGAGCCCCTCCGAAGTCTGAACCCCCACAATGAGCGCAGGTACCCAAATAGATCGGGCTGCGCACCGCAGTAGTCATATACATTGCATTGCATTGCATTTATGCATTTACTTCTGTTTGTACTACGTGGCATGACATTTAGCACTCATATATCATCGGCATACATACTGTTACTTGCCTTGTTGACCAGATACCCTGGTATTATATATTAAGGAGTGATGTGCCCAAGGGGCCGATTTATGAGCCGATTTTCTCTATCTGACATAACATTCATATGCTTGGCTGTTGAAAAAGAAAAAGGGATATTTGTAAAAGAATTTTTTCAAAAGAGATATTTTTAACTGAACTTGAGATTTTCTAAAGGATTTTCACAGTATTACGATTTTTCTCAAAGGGTTGTACTGTCTTTTATAGCGTTTTGGTATGCCCATACGTGTTTTCTTATCGCTCAGTTATTATTCTCTCTTATTACCACTGAGTTGGAAGTACTCACTTTACTCCCTGCACCTTGCGTGCAGTTGCAGGTTTTGTTCACCCGGTAACGGGTTATTAGCAGGACTGAAGGCCATATTGTGGTAGTTGAGCAAGGTGACCACCAGCGTTCGCGGCACCGCATTCCATCTTTGAATTTCAGTTTTATCTTGTATATATATACTTTGTTGGTCCAGTAGTAGTGTCCCTACTCATTAGATGCTCGTGACTTGTGACACCCCGGTCAGGTTGTATTGGGATGGAATTAATAGTTTTAAATGCCAATAAGTTATGTTATCTATTCATTTATGTGTAATAGCTGTTAAAGAGTGGATTTTGGGTTATTGGCTAGCCTTGTCTTCACGAGAGGCGCCATCACGACTGGGTATGGGATTTGGGTCGTGACAAATGCGTATTTCGGAAGTTTTTGAGAAACTTAAGCTTGAATTCGATGTGATTTGATGGTTTTAGCATTGCTAGATGTGTTTTGATGATTGGAACAAGTTTGAATGATGTTTTAGGATGTGTTGGTGCTTTTGATTGAGGTCCTGGGGGCCTCAGGATAATTTCGGATGGTCAATCGGATCAATTTCGGCCTTTGAGGATTGCAGGTTTTTCCAGCTATGTGTTGCAGAGAATTAACCCTTTACGTTTGCGTAAGGGTCTCGCATTCGCGAAGAAGGATCTTGGGAGTCATGTGAATTACTCTTCGTGTTCGCGATACATGGGTCTGTGTTCGCGGATGTGTAGTTGAGTGTGCACCGCATTCGCGAGGCAGTAGCCACGAACGCGTATAAAGAATTGAGGCTCAGTGGTTTTTGCCTTCGCGTTCTCATACGTTCATTTGCGTTCACGTAGGTGCCTTGGAGGAAGCTTCGTATTCGCGTGGTGTGGGCCGCATCCGCGAAGGGAATTTTTGGCAGATGGAAATTTGAGCTTCGCGAACGCGAGATAGCCCTCGCATTCGCATAGAGGAAAAGGTCACTTGGGCAGAATGGTTTTTAATAACATTTCATCTGCGAACCAAGTCTTATTTCCACCATTTTTGAGCAACCTTGAGAGCTATTGGACGGAAATTGAAGGGTATTTCGAGTAGGTGTGATTGGAGGTGAGTTCCTTGGCCTAAATACATGAATTAACGGTAGAATCTACATGGAAATTTGTGAAAATTCATCAAAAGGGGGTAAAGCTACGGCTTGAAAATTTTGTATTTTAAAGTGGAATTTGAGGGGTCAAATGGACTCCGATTTTGGTAATTTTGATATGCATAGACTCGTGGAGAGATAAGGAATCCGGTGATGTTAATTTTCTGATTTTTTGAGAAGTGGGCCCGGGACTCAGATTTTGCAAATTTTGTGATTTTCGATATTTGACGAGTCTTTTCGATTGGGTTATGTTCCCTTGGCCTATTGTAACAAATTCATTGTGGTTTTGATCAGATTCGGCGCTCGAGAAGGTAGATTTGCAAGGCAAGGATATAGCGAGCTAGGACTTTGGTCGGCTTGAGGTGAGTAATGGTTATAAATGATGTTCTGAGGGTTTAAAACCCCGGATTTGCACAACGTAGTGCTATGTTAAGGTGAGACACACACTTCATGATGAGCGTGGCATCCATTACTGCTGGGGATTTGGACTTGGTCCATCCCGTTTGATGATTCTACTGTATTTCTGACTGGGATTTAATTGATATCATTATAGTCTGGGCTAGTTGCCATGTTTGGGGCCTTATGCCGACCTGTAGAACCCTTAGGGGCAATTGTACGTGAGTGACCTCGCTTTACCTGTTAAAAACATACCCTCAGTCACGTTCTTAATTGTTAAACACAATACGAACCGACTTAGAAATTGATTAATCCAAATGAGAGTAACGTGTGGGTTAGGAACCATATCTTGTCTTAGTGTGCCCGAGAGGCTAAGCCTATATTGACCGAGAGGGGTTGAGAACCCCATTGTGAGGGTATTTGATATGCTATGGATTGGGTTTCACGCCACTGCAGTATATATATTTATACGGATCGGGTTGCACGCCGCATCAGTATATTATCGGATCGGGCTGCACGCCGCAGTAGTATATTTACATGGATCGGACTGCACGCCGTAGTAGTATAGTGCTTGGGCTGTAGAAGCCCCTCCGGAGTCTGCACACCCCCAGTGAGCGCAGTCGACTACTATTATTATCGGATCGGGCTGCGTGCCGCAGTAGTATATATTTATATATAGATCAGGCTGCACGCCGCAGCAGTATACTATACGGATCGGGCTGCATGCCGCAGCGGTATAATTATGATTTCGGTTATCGTGAGAAATAAATGAGTTGAGTAATGGCTTAAAGGATTTTTACCGGACTTCTTCATTTAGCTGCTGTCTTAATGTTCTTGCTGTTTTAGTATAGAACTGCGTAGTGTTTTTACGAGGTTTCTTTCCGTCAGTCATTATTTATCGCTATTACTCACTGAGTTGGAGTACTCACATTACTTCCTGCACCATGTGTGCAGATACAGGTATTTCAGAGGCATAGTAGGGCTTTCTACTGCTATTCAGATTATCACCGGAGTTATCGAGGTAGCTGCATGGTGTCTGCAGGACCTGATTTCTCCCCTTATCCTCTTTACTTTCTGCATTCTAGACTATTTTATGTATAGGCTGCTACTCAGACTTGTATTAGAGGCTCTTGACCCGTGACACCAGATCGGTGGGATTTGTAGTGGTATTTTCTTGGTTTCCGCATGTGTTATCTACTGTTACAGAGTTATAATCATGTTAATTTGGCATTTGAATCCTGTTAATTGATAATGAACTCTATACGAGGGATTGTGAGTGTTGGATTGGTCGGGCTTGCCCAGCATTGTGTTGGGAGCCATCACGACCAGGGTTGGGGTCGAGACAAGTTGGTATTAGATCCTAGGTTACTAGGTCTCGCGAGTCATGAGCTGGTTTAGTAGAGTCTCAAGGATCGGTACAGAGATGTCTGTACTTATCCTCGGGAGGCTGCAAAACCTGTTAGGAAAAGTTCACGTTCTTGAAATTCTGTCGTGCGAACTTGTTGGCCCGAGTGCTAAACTTCTCTTTATTCTATTCTCTCATAGATGGTGAGGACACGAGCTACCAAACGTGATGGATGACCACCAGTACCACCTATTGAGGCGACTAGAGGCCATGGACGCGGTCGTGGTTGTGCTAGAGGCAGAGCAGCAGGGGCAGCACCTGTGGATCCTTTAGTTGCCCCAGCTCAGGACCAGGCTCCAGCAACACCAGTTCAAGCACCGCCTATGCCCATTATGATTCCGGGTCTCTAGGAGACATTGGCCTAGATATTGACAATTTGTACGGGCGTGGCTCAGGTGGTTTCAGCCACCACAACATCAACAACTACTTCACAGGCCGGGGGAGGCAATCAGACCCCCGCTGCTCGCACACCTGAGCAGGTAGTGCAGGGATTACAGACTCCAGAGGCACCTCCAGCTCAGCCAGTGGTACCAGTTCAGGAGTACAGGGTTCCAGTTATGCTCGAGGACGAGCAACATCGCCTCGAGAGGTTTGGGAGACTCTAGCCTCCGACATTTAGTGGAGCTGAGGGCGAGGATGACCAGGATTTTCTCGACAGATGTCAGCAGATGCTCCGAACAACGGGTATTCTTGAGTCCAGCAGTGTGGCATTTACTACATTTCTGTTTACTGGAGCCGCCTTCACCTGGTGGGAGGCGTATGAGTGGCGTAGGCCGGTTGGTGCAGCACCTTTAACCTGGTAGGAGTTCTCTAGTCTCTTCTTGGAGAAGTATGTACCGCAGTCCCACAGAGAGGAACTGCGCAGACAGTTTGAGGGGCTACGACAGGGAGAGATGTCAGTGACACAATATGAGATGAGATTTTCTGAGTTGTCTCGGCATACAGTTTGGTTGGTTCCGACGGACTGTGAGCGTATCCGGAGGTTTGTTGATGGTCTCCACTTTCCTCTTTGTATTCTTATGACTAGACAGAGAGAGTGTTGGGTGCTTTATTTGAGGAGGTGGTGGATATAACTCGAGATATTGAGTCGGTTTGCCGCGAGGATCGAGATGAGAGGGAGGCCAAGAGGCCTCGAGGTTCTGGTAGTCACAGTGGCGCTCCTTTAAGGGGCCAGTTCCAGTAGGGTTAAGGTCGTTCTTTCAGGCCCGCTCAGTCAGCTCGACCCGAGTATCGAGGAGGATCTTCAGGTCGGGGTTATTAGAGTTCTCAGAAGAGTCAGCCATCTCTCAGCGCTCTTCCAGCACGAAGTTCATCTCATGCTCCATCTGCTCAGGGTTCTTCTAGGCCAAGTGCATCAGCTAGCCACTTTGGCGTGAGAGGTTCCCTTCAGTCCCAGTTCCTAGCACTCAGGAGCTGCTATGAGTGTGGAGAGTTCGAGCATATGCGGAGGGAGTGTCCTCGTCGTGCTGCTAGCTCATCTCAGTAGAGGGGTCAACCCTCATCTTCTGGTCCAGTTTCTTCAGCACCCGCCCCACCAGCTAGGGGTGAAGGTCAGGCAGCCAGGGGTCGCCCCAGAGGGGGAGGCTGATCGGGCGGTGGTCAAGCTCGCTTTTATGCTCTTCGGGGCAGGACAAATGCTATTGCCTCGGATGCTGTTATCACAGGTATTATTTTAGTCTGCCACAGGGATACCTCAGTCTTATTTGATCCTGGTTTACCTATTCCTATGTGTCTTCATATTTTGCTCATAATTTGGGTACGACCCAAGGGTGTCTTTCCTTACCTGTTCATGTATCTACCCCGGTGGGTGATACTATTATTGTAGACCATGTATATCGGTCGTGTTTAGTGACTATTGGATGTCTGGAGACCCGAGTTGATCTATTGCTATTGAGCATGATGGACTTTGATGTTATTTTGAGTATGGACTGGTTATCTTTGTGCCATGCTATTCTGGGCTGTCATGCTAAGTCAATCACTCTGGCTATACCGGGTATTCCGAGGATCGAGTGGCGTGGCGTGATTGACTATGTTCCTAACAGGGTGATTTCTTTCCTAAAGGCCAAGCGTATGGTTGGGAGAGGTTGTCTATCATATTTGGCTTTTGTGAAGGATGTTGGAGCCGAGACTCCTAGCATTGATTCTGTCCTAGTTGTGAGGGAATTTCCCGATGTTTTCCTGTAGACATGCCGGGCATGCCACCGGACAGGGACATTGATTTTGGTATTGACTTGGTGTCGGGCACTCAGCCCATTTCCATTCCTCCGTATCGTATGGCACCAGCAGAGTTGAAAGAATTGAAGGATCAACTTCAAGAACTCCTAGATAAGGGGTTCATTCGACCTAGTGTGTCACCATGGGGTGCGCGGTCCTATTTGTGAAGAAGAAAGATGGCACAATGAGAATGTGCATTGATTACATGTAACTAAATAAAGTAACAGTGAAGAACAAGTATCCTTTGCCTCGCATTGATGACTTATTTGATCAGCTTCAGGGAGCGAGAGTATTTTCAAAAATTGATCTTCGTTCGGGCTATCACTAGTTGAAGATCAAGGATTAAGATATTCTTAAGACTTTTTTCAGGACTAGATATGGTCACTATGAGTTTCTGGTTATGTCTTTCGGGCTGACCAATGCCCTAGCAGCGTTCATGCATCTGATGAATAATGTATTTTGGCCGTATCTGGATTCATTCGTGATTGTTTATATTGATGATATTCTGGTGTATGCGCGTAGCCAAGAGGAGCACGCACAGCATTTGTGAGTTGTATTACAGAGATTGAGGGAGGAGAAGCTATATGCAAAGTTCTCCAAGTGTGAGTTTTGACTTGGGTCAATGGCTTTCTTGGGGCACGTGGTGTCCAGCGAGGGTATTCAGGTCAATCCAAAGAATATACAGGCAGTGCAGAGTTGGCCTAGACCGACCTCAGCCACAGAGATTCGCAGTTTTCTTGGGTTGGCAGGTTATTATCACCGGTTTATTCAGGGATTTTCATCTATTGCATTGCCCTTTACCAAGTTAACTCAGAAGGTTGCTCCATTTGTATGGTCGGACTAGTGCGAGGAGAGCTTTCAGAAGCTCAAGACAACTTTGACCACGGCTCCAATTTTGGTTTTGCCCTCAGTAGCAGGTTCTTATACTGTATATTGTGATGCTTTAAGAGTTGTGATCGGATGTGTATTGATGCAGGAGGGTAGAGTTGTTGCTTATGCTTCTCGTCAATTGAAGCCCCACGAGAAGAACTACCCTGTACATGACTTGGAGTTGGCTGCTATAGTTCATGCTCTGAAGATTTGGAGGCACTACTTGTATGGCGTATCTTGCGAGGTATTCACCGATCATCGTAGTCTTCAGCATCTATTCAAGTAAAAGGATCTTAATTTGAGGCATCAGAGGTGGCTAGAGTTACTTAAGGATTATGATATTACCATTCTGTATCACCCGGGGAAGGCCAATGTAGTGGCTGATGCTTTGAGCCGGAAGGAACTTAGTGTGGGGAGTTTGGCGTACATTCCAGTTGGGGAGAGGCCCTTTGCAGTTGATGTACAGACTTTGGCCAATCAGATGGTGAGATTAGATATTTCGGAGCCTAGTCGGGTGTTTGTTTGTGTGGTTTCTCGGTCTTCCTTGTATGATCGCATCAGAGAGCGCCAGTATGATGATCCACATTTTCTTGTCCTTAAGGACAGGGTTCAGCATGATGATTCTAGGGAGGTGACCATTGATGATGATGGTATGTTGAGGATGCAGGTCTGGATTTGTGTGCCCAATGTGGATGGGCTTCGGGAGTTGCTATTGGAGGAGGCCCACAGCTCGCGGTATACCATTCATCTGGGTACCGCGAAGATGTATCAGGATCTGAGGCAGCACTACTGGTGGAGGAGGATGAAAAAGGATATAGTAGGGTTTGTAGCTCGGTGTCTCAACTGTAGCTCGGTGTCTCAACTGTCAGCAGGTAAAGTACGAGCATCAGAGGTCGGGCGGTGTACTTCAATGGATGATTATTCCCGAGTGGAAGTGGGAGAGGATTACTATGGATTTTGTGAGTTGTCTCCCTCAAACTTTGAAGAAGTTCGATTCGATTTGGCTGATTATGGATCGGCTAACCAAGTTCGCGCACTTTATTCCAGTATGTACTACCTATTCTTTGGAGCGGTTAGCAGGGAACTTTATCCGGGAGATTGTCCGACTGCATGGAGTTCTAGTTTCTATTATCTCAGATAGGGGTACTCAATTCACTTCTCAATTCTAGAGAGCTTTTCAGCGGGATTTGGGTACGCAGGTAGAGTTGAGCACAACATTTTATCCTCAGACGGACGGGCAGTCCGAACGTACTATTCAGATATTGGAGGACATGTTGCATGGTTGTGTTATTGATTTTGGAGGTTCTTGGGATGGGTTTTTGCCGCTTGCTGAGTCTTCCTACAACAACAGTTATCAGTCGAGCATTCAGATGGCTCCGTATGAGGCGTTGTATGGGAGGCGGTGTAGATCTCCTATTAGATGGTTTGAGCCCAGCGAGGCTAGGTTATTGGGGACAGATATGGTTCAAGATGCCTTAGAGAAGGTGAAGCTAATTTAGGAGAGGCTTCGTACAACTTAGTCGCGTCAGAAGAGTTATGCGGACCGGAAGGTTCGGGATGTGTCATATATGGTGACTGAGAAAGTCTTGCTGAAGGTTTCACCCATGAAGGGTGTTATGCGGTTTGGAAAGAAAGGGAAGCTGAGTCCGCGGTTCATTGGACCTTTTGAGGTACTTAGGAGGATTGGGGAGGTGGCTTATGAGCTTGCCTTGCCACCTAGCTTGTCGGACGTGCACCCAGTGTTTCATGTATCTATGCTCTGGAAGTATGTTGGGGACCCGTCTCATGTATTGGATTTCAGCACTGTTCAGCTGGATGATGATTTGACCTATGATGTGTAGCCAGTGGCTATTTTGGGTCGTCAAGTTCGAAAGTTGAGATAAAAGGATATAGCTTCAGTAAAAGTGCAGTGGAGAGGTCGGCCTGTAGAGGAGGCTACTTGGGAGACTGAGCGGGAGATGCAGAGCAGATATCCTCACCTGCTTGAGGTTCCATGAATGTTTCTTGACCCGCTCGAGGATGAGCATTTGTTTTAGTTGGGGAGGATGTGACGATCTGGCCCGTCGTCACGTGAGTTACCACCCCGTTTTCCCCATTTTCTGCTTCCTTATGTTTCATTATAGGAGTCTTGGGTGAATGAGTTGAATTGGATTGGTTTTAGATGGAAAAGAGACACTTTATCTCTTAAAGGAAAGCTTGTTTTGGAAAAGTCTACTGGATGTTGACTATTGAGTTAGAGGGTTCGGATGTGATTTCCGGTGTTTCAGTTAGCTTTGGGGGATGATTTGTGACTTAGAAGTGTGATCGGAATTGATTTTGGAGGTCTGGTGTAGAATTAGGCTTGAATTGGCGAAGTTAGTATTTTGGCGAATTCCGGTTGATAGGTGAGATTTTGATCTGAGGGTCGGAATAAAATTTTGAGAGTTTCTATAGCTTCGTTAGGTGATTTTGGATGTGTGAGCAAAATTTCAGATAATTTGTAGGTGTTTTGGCCGGGTTTTTGATCAAATGCGTATTTCGGAAGTTTTTGAGAAACTTAGGCTTGAATTCGATATGATTTGATGGTTTTAGCGTTGTTAGATGTGTTTTGATGATTGGAACAATTTTGAATGATCTTTTAGGATGTGTTGGTGCTTTTGGTTGAGGTCCCGGGGGCCTCGGGGTGATTTCGGATAGTCAATCAGACCAATTTCGGCCTTTGAGGATTGCAGGTTTTTCCATCTATGTGTTGCAGAGAATTAACCCTTCGCGTTCGCGTAAGGGTCACGCATTCACAAAGAAGGATCTTGGGAGGCAGGTGAATTACTCTTTGTGTTTGCGATATGTGGGTCCGCGTTCGTGGATGGGTAACTGAGTGTGCATCGCGTTCGCGAGGTAGTAGCCGCGAACGCGTATAAGGAATTGAGGCTCAGGGGTTTTTGCCTTCGCGTTCTCATACGTTCATTCGCGTTCGCGTAGGTGCCTTGGAGGAAGCTTCGTGTTCGCGTGGTGTGGGCCGCGTCCGCGAAGGGCATTTTTGGCAGATGGAAATTTGAGCTTCGCGAGCTCGAGATAGCCCTCGCGTTCGCATCGATGAAAAGGTCACCTGGGAAGAATGGTTTTTAATAACATTTCATCTGCGAACCAAGTCTTATTTCCACCATTTTTGAGCAACCTTGAGAGCTATTGGATGGAAATTGAAGGGGATTTCGACTAGGTGTGATTGGAGGTGAGTTCCTTGGCCTAAATACATGAATTAATGGTAGAATCTACATGGAAATTTGTGGAAATTCATCAAAAAGGAGTAAAGATAGGGCTTGAAAATTTTATATTTTAAAGTGGAATTTGAGGGTCCAAATGGACTCCGATTTTGGTAATTTTGATATATATAGACTCGTGGCGAGATAAGGAATCCGGTGATGTTAATTTTATGATTTTTGAGAAGTGGGCCCGGGGCTCGGATTTTGCAAATTTCGTGATTTTCGATATTTTACGAGTCTTTTCGATTGGGTTATGTTCCCTTGGCCTATTGTAACGTATTCATTGTGGTTTTGATCAGATTCGGCACTCGAGAAGGTTGATTTGCGAGGCAAGGGTATAGCGAGCTAGGACTTTGGCCGGCTTGAGGTGAGTAATGGTTATAAATGATGTTCTGAGGGTTTAAAACCCCTAATTTGCACAACGTAGTGATATGTTAAGGTGAGACACACGCTTCATGATGAGCGTGGCGTCCATTACTGCTGGGGATTTGGACTTGGTCCATCCCGTTTGATGATTCTACTGTATTTCTGACTGGGATTTAATTGATATCATTATAGTCTGGGCTAGTTGCCATGTTTGGGGCCTTATGCCGACCTGTAGAATCCTTAGGGGCAATTGTACCTGAGTGAGCTCACTTTACGTGTTAAAAACATACCCTCATTCACGTTCTTAACTGTTAAACATAATACGAACCGGCTTAGAAATTGCTTAATCCAAATGAGAGTAACGTGTGGGTTAGGAACCATATCTTATCTTAGTGTGCCCGAGAGGCCAAGTCTATATTGACTGAGAGAGGTTGAGAACCCCATTGTGAGTGTATTTGATGTGCTATGGATTGTGTTTCACGTCGCAGCAGTATATATATTTATACGGATCGGGCTGTACGCCGCATCAATATATTATCGGATCGGGCTACACGCCGTAACAATATATTTACATGGATCGGACTGCATGCCGTAGTAGTATAGTGCTTGGGCTGTAGGAGCCTCTCCGGAGTCTGCATACCCCCAGTGAGCGCAGTCGACTACTATTATTATTGGATCGTGCTGCGCGCCGCAGTAGTATATATTTATATATGGATCGGGCTGCACGCCGCAATAGTATACTATACGAATCGGGCTGCACGCCGCAGCGGTATAATTATGATTTCGGTTATCGTGAGAAATAAATAAATTGAGTACTGGCTTAAAGGATTTTTACTGGACTTCTTCATTTAGCTGCTGTCTTAATGTTCTTGCTGTTTTAATATAGAACTACGCAGTGTTTTTACGAGTTTTCTTTCCGTCATTCATTATTTATTGCTATTACTCACTGAGTCGGAGTACTCACATTACTCCTGGTACCATAAGGCTGTATGGTGGTCCAGGCCTGGGCCTAAATGGGATAAACGGGCCGGGCTTAACGGGCCTGGTCTTAGCGGTCCCGGGCTTCACGGTCCCGGGCTTCGTGGGCTCAATGAGTGGAATCGGCTCGTGATGGGCCTAAGCCCATATGGTCCTGGGCTAAATGGGCCGGGTTCGTGGGCTTAGCGGGCCTAACGGGCTTTTTTTATTTCCGAGCTTTTTTTTATAAATTTTTTTGTTTAAGGCAATTTCTTGTAAACCATATATGTATGTATATATATAAATTGCTCTTATACATGGCTAATAAATATATGTAGTATATATAATATAGAAATCTAATTACTAAAGTGCTTGACGAAAAAGAAAAATAACAAAACAATAGTAAAACTAAATCGGCATGCATAATAAATTAATAACAAAGTACAACATGAAGCATAAATACGTCTAATAATTTTAAAATAACACAAATTGTTGAAAAATCTTAAATATAAATTTCCGGATGACGCTTAAGACAATACTTTATATGCCTCCTTAAACTGCCTGTGCCAGACCCTGAATGAAAATTTAAGACTTTACCACAATTCTTGCGCTTTAATATTTGGCCTTGTTCATTTTCTTCAAGTTCTTCATAATATTGCAAAATAAATAAGCGCACTCTTTCCGAACGAGGCATGATTTAACTTGAAAATTGAGATTGAGACTTGAAGTCTTGAAAATTGGAGATTGAGAGAAATTTAGATTAAGAAATGAGTATTGAGTATTGAAATGAAGAAGAGGGAGGGGGGTATTTATAGTGTTAGAGAAAGTTAGTTTTGTAAATTGAAAAAAAAAAACAAAAAAACGGCTTTTTGTGCAATATGATCGTTGGTGGTCATTGGTGATGGGGCCCTCATTTTGAAAAATCTTTTTTTGTAGTATATAGAGTATATATAGTATATAGTATATAGTATATATAATATATAATATATAATATATAATATATAATATATATAGTATAAGTATACTATACTATATTATATATAGTATGTTATGTATATATATTTCCAAATATAATTTCTTGTAATGTTATATATATATATAATGTATATGTATTCCCTTATATATTTTCTTGTAGTATATATTGTATGTTATGTATATATATTCCCTAATATATTTTGTTGTATTATATATTGTATGTTATGTATATATATTATAGCTTATAATAAATTGCAAGTTAAAGACAAAAAAATATTGCAAAGAGATATTCAAAGGCATGTCTTATAATTTTTATTACCAAAAATAACATATCTTGTCCCCTATTGCTGCGCTTTCATAAAATACCTCCGGTCACAGTGTTAATTCCAGGTTGAACTAGATTTGAACCTGTACTAGGGTTAACCTCAGTATCTACACTTGTCCCCCTTGCTGCGCTTTCATTTGTAAATATCTAACTTTATCTCTAGAGTGTATTAGTATGTGCCTAGTCAAACTACCCGTGCCGCTATGTTCTCCAATATATTTATGCGCCAATAATTTTCCACAATTGTTACACTTAGCTTTATTTTGTTCTCTTACTTGAGTAAAACAATTCCAAACTAATGTTGTTTCTAGGCTTTTAGAAGGTTGTCTATTAAAAGTAGGGGTTTCTACAGATGGGTCGGGCGGTGCATCAGTTGGGCTATTAACAGGACTAGTAGGTGTATCATCTAAATCATATTGGGTTTCATCTACATCCTCATTTTCCTCATAATTTTCTAAGATAGTTTCATTAGGATAAAGAGCATTCATATATTCTTCATTTAATCTTTCACCTGGTGCAACATTATGTCAAAATTCACTATTGGTAAATTGAAAATAAGGGTTATCACTATCAAGAATAATAGGAGCAGCAGGACGGGTAAGAGGTCTGGGTCGGGGAGCCGGGGGAAGGGTAGTAGGTTGGCGACTACTTTCACTAATTTTAGATTTTCTCTTACCACCAAACATTTTTTTCAAAGAAAATGCCATATTAATTACAATTTTGCAAACTAAAACACACAAAAATATATTCTTAAAACTTAAGAGTTGGAACGAGTTTACCGAATTGCCGAACAACTTCTTGAAAAATGAAAATCGTTGAAGACTTGAATACTTCTATTCACCAACTTCACTATTTTTCACGAAATTGCAATAATAAAATAAACAATTATAGGAGAGAAATTAGATATAAATTGAGAGAGATTGATGAATTGGTGAGTAAAAATAAAAGAATGAGGGGGTATTTATAGTTGAGAATTGGAAAAAATGTAATTATATAAAGTTTGGGGGCCAAATGGCTGTTTTTTAAAGTTCCAAATGGTTGAAAATTAAAGGCCAACGACTAGATTTTAAAAATCTAACCATTGGTATTTTTAAAATAATTTTTTTAAAAAAAAAGAGCCGTTGGAGCCCGTTAGGCCCGGTTGAACCGGCCCAGGCCCGCCTGCCGGTCCCGGGCTTTCTACACCACCAGGAACCGGCCCACCAGGACTGGCCTGCCAGGACCTTTTAGCCCGTTAAGATCGCAGGCCCGGTCCGGTCCCGGTCCCGGTCCCAGCCCGGCCCACCATACAACATTACTGCACCATGTGTACAGATACAGGTATTTGGAGGCACAGTAGGGCTTTCTGCTGCTGTTCAGATTATCACCGGAGTTATCGAGGTAGCTGCATGGCATCCGCAGGACCCGATTTCTCCCCTTATCTTCTTTACTTTCCGCATTCTAGACTATTCTATGTATAAGCTGCTACTCGGACTTGTATTAAAGGCTCTTGACCCGTGACACCAGATCAATGGGATTTGTAGTGGTATTTTCTTGGTTTCCGCATATGTTATCTACTGTTACAGAGTTATAATCATGTTAATTTGGCATTTGAATTCTGTTAATTGATAACGAACTCTATACGAGGGATTGTGAGTGTTGGATTGGTCGGGCTTGCCCAGCGTTGTGTTGGGCGCCATCACGACTGGGGTTGGGGTCGTGACATAAGGAGTGTTATACTCCTTTATTTCTAAATGACTGAATTTAGTAAGGATTTTATCAATATAATGTGCTTGTAATAAAGTCATTCGCTTGTTATCTCTTTTGACCTTGATTCCCAAAATAGTATCAACTTCATTTAAATCTTTCATTTTAAAAACTGAAGTTAGATACTTCTTGGTCTCAGTAATTCCTTGTAGATTCGTACCAAAAATCAGCATGTCATCGACATATAAACAAATTATTACTCTATATTCTTTTGTAAATTTAGAGTAAATGCACTTGTCTGCACTATTATGTACGAATGCCACTGTTTAGGCGCTTGTTTGAGACAATAGAGAGACTTTATCAATTTACAAACTTTCTTCTCATTTCCCGGAAGAACAAATCCTTCAGGTTGTTGCGTATATATTTCTTCACAAAGGTTTCCATTTAAAAAGGCCGTCTTAACATTCATTTGATGTACATAAAGATTATAAATGGAGGCCAAGGATAAAGGGACTCTAATGGATGTTATTCTTGCAACATGAGCATATGTATCAAAATAGTCTATGCCTTCCCTTTGGGCGAAACCTTTAGCAACTAATCTTGTTTTGAAGGTTTGGACAGAACCATCTGTATTGTACTTTTTCCTAAAGACCCACTTACAACCTATAGGCTTTGATCCAATAGGAAGATCAACTAAAAGCCAAGTGTTATTGGATATAATTGAGTCCATTTCATCATCAATGGCTTCTTTCCAAAAGGCAGCGTCTCTAGAAGACATTGCTTCTTGAAACATCTTTGGATCTTCTTCAACATTCAATACAATAGGAATTTGATTACAAACGTTTGTCCTATCTCCTTCAACAAGAAATACTATAGACTCTGAAGAAATAAAATCAGAACCAAGATGTTTTTCTTTTCTTATTCTTTGGCTTTTTCTTGGTTCTATTTTCATATCATCATTTCTTTCTTTATTTGTAATAATTTCAGAAAGTGAGTTAGCATCAATACATTTTCCATTTACTTCAGTAATTTTACCAACATTGTCATTTATAAATCTATTTTCAATAAACTCAACATGTACAGATTCTATAATGACGTTAGATTCTAGATCTAGCAGTCTATATGCTTTGGAGTGTTGCGCATATCCTACAAAAATACTTTAATTCCTCTAGGACCCAATTTTGTTCTTTGATGGTCAGGTACTCTATAATAGGATATACACCCCCACACTTTAAAATAATTTAAATTTGGTTTTCTACCGTTCCAAAGCTCATAAGGCGAAATATGCACACTTTTTGAAGGCACTCTATTTAGAATATAACATGCAATTAGTAGTGCTTCACCCCATAAATTATGTGGCAAATGTGCATTAAGTAACATAGCATTAACCATGTCCACCAAAGTTCTATTTTTTCTTTCTGCCAACCTATTTTTTTGAGGAGTATAAGGGGCACTCATTTGATGTATTAGGCCATGCTCTTCACAGAACTTATTAAATTCGTTAGGAAAATATTCTCCGCCTCTATCACTTCGAATAATTTTAATTTTCCTACTCCTTTGATTTTCCACAACAGACTTGTATTCTTTAAACTTTTGAAAAGCTTCATCTTTAGTCCTAAGTAGGTAAACATATGCAAATCTAGAGAAGTTATCTATAAAAGTAATAATATATCTTTTGCCTCCTCTAGTTAATTCTCCATTTAATTCACACAAGTCTGAATGTATTAAATCTAATAGTTCTGTGGATCTTTCAACTTTACGAAA
>MU704101.1:26215-44649 GCA_026770625.1 Nicotiana glauca
GATGTGTAGTTGAATTGAATAGATTTGGGCCATTTGGAGTCGGATACTCGTGACAAAGGCACGATTTCTAGTGATATTGAGCCGGTTCGAGGTAAATGGCTTGTCTAACCTTGTGTGGGGGACCTTTCCCCTTAGGATTTGTTTCTTGGTATTTGGATTGCCTTGTACGTGAGGTGACGAGCGCGTACTTGAGCCGATTGATGAAAAATCTGATTTCACTTAAGTTGTTGATATTTAGCTTCTTTCTTACTTGTTTTATCCTACATGAAAATTTATACTTGTGCTAGATTAGGAAAGCATGTTTAGCTGACTTTACTGCCTAATTGCTTAAGTTGTTTAAACTGTACTACGTGAAGCATGCTAGGCTAGTTCTATCTGATGTTCTATCTTTCGTACTTTATTCCTTGGTTTGTTTCTGGCTGTGATTGCGCAGTTACATTGGGGCTACGGATGTGGGATTCCGGTAGCTCCCCCCTTTGTTTGTTTACTTTGGGACTACGGGTTCGATTCCCGGGAGATCCTCGTACACTTTTATTTTGGGACTACGGGACGGTATCCCGGGAGATCCCCCTGCACTTTTATTTTGGGACTACGTGACGGTATCCCGGGAGATCCCCCTGCACTTTTATTTGGGACTACGGGATGGTATCCCGGGAGATCCCTCTGCACATTGATGATTGGACTACGGGACGGTATCCCGGGAGATCCTTTGGTATTG
Organism: Nicotiana glauca; assembly: GCA_026770625.1. NCBI lineage: Eukaryota > Viridiplantae > Streptophyta > Magnoliopsida > Solanales > Solanaceae > Nicotiana > Nicotiana glauca. The sequence continues at coordinate 26,934 of MU704101.1, forward strand.
GTACGAGAGTTGGACTATGGGACGGTACCCCGGGAGATCCATTGGACAGTTGAGGAAAGGGCTACAGGACGGTATCCTAGGAGACCCTCATTGGTACTTGATATTGAGCTGTGTTTACTCTGTGTTTCTGCTCTACCCTTGTAGTTATTATTACTTTGTTGATTTTGCCTTACTACAATGTGGCGTTTATTATTTTTGTCAGATTTCCACACTGTTAATTATTGCTACTGTTATATTTTTGCCTCAGTAGGGCCCTGACCTTTCCTCGTCACTACCCAACCGAGGTTAGGCTTGGCACTTACTGAGTACCGCTGTAGTGTATTTATGCCCTTCCTGCGCATGTTTTTCATGTGCAGATCATACAGGTACCTCTACTCAGGCGCACTATCAGTGAGGCAGGAGGACCACGGGGACTTCGAGGTAGTTCTGCTGCGTCCGCAGACCAACGACTCTCCCTCTTACTCTACCTTTTGTATTTAGTTTTTGTTGTTCTGGTTGTTAGACATTTTGGTGTTGGGAGCCTTTACTATACATTTCTATAGCCTGTGTTTCCCATGAGTTTCCGGGTCTTTGGGAATAGTGCTAAACTTGTGTTATTGAGGTGTACATGCTGAGTGGCATCCAGTACAATTTTTCTTCTAGTTATTAAATTTGGTTTACTCTGTTTTTCCGCAATTGTTATATTTTCCGCAATATTTGGCTTACCTGGTCGGGGGGACTAGGTGTTATCACGATATGTTCAAGATCGGTGAACTAGGGTCCTGACAAGTTGGTATCCGAGCTCTAGGTTCATAGGAGTCACGAAACACAAGCTGGTTTATTAGAGTCTCGCTGATTGGTACAGAGACGTCTGTACTTATCTACGAGAGGCTATGTAACTGCTTAGGAAACATCTTCATTTCATTTGAATTCCTTGTCGTGCGATACTTTTGTACATCAATTCTAAACTTCTGTCTATTCTATTCTCTCACAAATGGTGAGGACACGTGCTACATGAGAGGACTAGGCACCCACGCCCCCTGCTGCCGCCGTCAAAGGCCGGGGCTGGGGTAGAGGTCGAAGATACGCACGTAGTGCAGCCACAACACCTGCGCGAGCTGTCGCCGAGGTACCACCAGCAGATTTGGCCGGAGGCCAGGCACCTGGCACACCTACCACAGCTACTACTACTCCATCGCTCCAGGAGTCTCTGGCTCAATCCATGAATATGTACACTACCTTCGCTCAGGCGGGGTTGCTTCCCCTCGCTGCAGCCACATCCCATGCCGGGGGAGGGGCCCAGACTCCCGCATCCCACACTCCTGAGTAGAAAGTGTAGATGGAGCAGGTTCCAGAGGTTATTCCTGTACCACCTGTAGTACCAGTATAGTCCGGGGATGGGTCAGCTGTTTCCGAGGACGAGCAACATAGACTTGAGAGGTTCAAGAAATATGATCCTCCAGTGTTCAGTGGACTAGCATCAGATGACGCCCTGGGATTTTTGGAGGAGTTTCATCGCATCCTTCGCACTATGGGCATAGTGGAGTCTAGCGGGGTTTCTTTCACCGCCTTCCAACTTTGGGGAGCCGCCTATGATTGGTGGCGTACTTATGAGATAGACAGTCCAGTCGAGGCTGCTTCACTGACTTGGACCCAGTTCTCAGACATGTTCATGAGGGAGTTTGTTCCCTAGAGCCTCAGGGATTCATGGCGCGCAGAGTTTGAGCTCTTGCGCCAGGGTGCTATGATAGTTTCAGAGTATGCCATCCGTTATACCAAGTTGGCTAGACATACACCGGCTTTGTTTGCCATAGTTCGGGAGAGAGTTCAGAGGTTTATCGAGGGTCTTATTCTACCCATCCGGTCCAGCATGGCTCGAGAGTTGGAGATGGATATTCCTTACCAGCAGGTAGTGAGCATTGCTAGGAGTATTGAGGGTATGCTCACCAGGAAGCGAGGGGAGAGGGAGACCAATAGGTCTCGAGAGTCGGGCCAGTACTCTGGTGCCCGTACCCTATCAGCAAGTCGTTATGGTAGGGGTTATTCTGGTCGCCCTGTACATTTAGCTTTGCCAGCAGCCGGCAGTACTCCAGCTCCGCCTGTACCTTAGGAGCCTTATTATGCGCCCCCAGTTTCTCGCGCGCCTCCTGCGCGGGGTACTTCCTGGGGTCAGTCCAGCAGGCCTAGCCCCAGCCAGTCGCAGCCACCACGTCCTCCCAGAGCTTGCTTCGAGTGTGGTGATACATATCATATGGTTAGGGACTGCCTCAGACTTGATAGGGGTGCATCTTCACAGACTGCTCAGTCGCAGCGGGGTCCTCAGAGTTCTCAGGCTATGATTACAACTCCAGCTGCTACCCCACCTGCCCAGCCAGCCAGGGGCAGAGGCCGGGAGGATAGAGGCCACCCTTGCGAGAGGGGACGAGCCATATATTATTGTATTCCTGCTCGCACTGAGGCAGTTGCCTCCGATTCCGTCATCACAAGTATTATTCTGATTTGTCACAGAGAGGCATCGGTTCTATTCGATCTAGGCTCTACTTATTCGTATGTGTCTTCTTATTTTGCTTCGCATTTGGGTGTGCCTCGGGATTCTTTGAGTGCCCCCATTTATGTTTCTACTCCTGTGGGAGATTCTCTTGTTGTGGACCGCGTCTACCGGTCGTGTTTGGTTACTATTCGTGGTTTTGAGACCAGCGCGGATCTATTATTACTCGGTATGGTCGATTTTGATATTATTCTAGGCATGGACTGGTTGTCGCCCCATCATGCTATTCTTGATTGTCATGCCAAGACCGTGACGCTGGCTGTTCCAGGTGTTCCACGTATTGAGTGGAGTGGTACTTTAGATCATACTCCCAGTAGAGTTATTTCTTTCCTTAAAGCTCAATGCATGGTTGAGAAGGGGTGTGCCGCGTATTTAGCTTATGTGAGGGATGTCAGTGTCGATTACCCTTTTGTTGATTTAGTCCCAGTGGTACAGGATTTCCTCGATGTGTTTCCAGCTGATCTTCCGGGAATGCCGCCCGATAGAGATATCGATTTTGGCATTGATCTATTGTCGGGCACTCAGTCCATTTCCATTCCTCCGTATCGCATGGCTCCTTTTGAGTTGAAGGAGTTGAAGGGCCAATTGCAGGAATTATTGGGAAAGGGTTTTATTCGACCCAGTGTTTTGCCGTGGGGTGCTTCTGTCTTGTTTGTGAAAAACAAGGATGGTTCTATGCGTATGTGCATTGATTATCGCAAGTTGAACAAAGTTACAATGAAGAACCGTTATCCTTTATCTCGTATTGATGATCTGCTTGACCAGCTTCAGGGCGCACAAGTGTTCTGCAAGATTGATTTACGCTCAGGTTACCATCAGTTGAAGATTCGGGAGCCAGATATCCCGAAGAATGCCTTCAGGACTCGGTATGGTCATTACGAGTTCCTTGTTATGTCATTTGGGCTGACCAATGCCCCAACAACTTTTATGTATTTGATGCATAGTGTATTCAGGCCATATCTTGACTCATTCATTATCGTTTTTATTGATGATATTCTGGTATATTCCCGGAGTCGGAAATATCATGAGCAGCACTTGAGGACAGTGCTTCAGACTTTGAGAGAGAAGAAATTATATGCAAAGTTCTTAAAATGCGAGTTCTGACTGAGTTCTGTGGCATTCCTAGGCCACGTGGTATCGAGTGAGGGCATTCGAGTGGATTCGAGGAAGGTGGAGGCTGTGCAGAGTTGGACCAGGCCCTCCTCAGCTACAGAGATTCGCAGTTTCCTCGGCTTGGCGGGTTATTACCGTCGCTTTGTGGAGGGGTTTTCATCGATTGCGGCCCCTATGANCGGTTCGGGGTCTTATATAGTTTATTGTGATGCCTCATGGGTTGGACTTGGAGCGATGTTGATGCAGGACGGTAGGGTTATTGCCTACGCGTCCAGACAGTTAAAGGTACATGAAAAGAACTACCCTGTCCATGATCTTGAGTTAGCTGCTATTGTTCATGCCTTGAAGATCTGGCGTCATTATTTGTACGGGGTGCCTTGTGAGATCTATACTGACCATCGGAGTTTGCAGCACTTGATTAAGCATAAGGACCTAAATATGCGTCAGAGAAGGTGTGTTAGAGTTGTTAAAGGATTATGATATTACTATTCTTTATCACCTGAGCAAGGCCAATGTGGTAGCCGATGCCTTAAGTCGCTCGACAGAGAGTTTTGGGAGTTTGGCATATCTACTAGCCTCAGAGAGACCTATGGCGATGGATGTTCAGGCCTTAGCCAGCCAGTTCGTGAGATTGGACCTTTCGGAGCCCAGTCGGGTTCTAGCCTATGTGGTTTCTCGGTCTTCCCTATTTGATCGTATCAGGGAGCGGCAATATGATGACCCTCATTTGCTTGTTCTTCAGGACAAAGTTCGGCGTGGTGATTCCAGAGATGTGACCATAGGGGATGATGGGGTATTAAGGATGCAGGGCCAGATTTGTGTGCCCAATGTCGATGGTCTTCGAGAGTTGATTCTAGCAGAGGCCCATAGCTCGCGGTACTCCATCCATCCGGGTGCCGCAAAGATGTATCAGGACTTGAGGCAGCACTACTGGTGGAGGCGAATGAAGAAGGATATAGTTGAATACGTGTCTAGATGCCTCAACTGCCAGCAGGTGAAGTATGAGCACCAACGTCCGGGTGGGTTGCTTCAGCAGATAGAGATCTCGAAGTGGAAGTGGGAGCGTATCACCATGGACTTCGTATCTGGACTCCCACGGATCGTGAAGAAGTTTGATTCTATTTGGGTCATTGTGGATCGACTGACCAAGTCTGCTCATTTTATACCTTTGTGCACCACTTATTCATCGGAGCGGTTGGCGAAGATTTATATCAGGGAGATCGTCCGTTTGCATGGTATTCCAGTTTCTATCATCTCAGACAGAGATACTCAGTTTACATTGCGGTTCTGGAGAGCCGTGCAGCAGGAGTTAGCCACTCGGGTGGAGTTGAGCACGGCATTTCACCCCCAGACGGACGGACAGTCCGAGCGCACTATTTAGATTCTGGAGGATATGCTCTGTGTGTGTGAGATTGAGTTTGGAGGGTTATGGGATCATTTCCTGCCACTGGTGGAGTTTGCTTATAACAACAGTTATCAGTCCAGCATTCAGATAGCACCGTATGAGGCTTTATATGGCCGGAGGTGTAGATCTCCGGTGGGTTGGTTTGAGCCAGGTGAGGCCAGGCTATTGGACACAGAGATGGTCCAGAATGCTATGGAGAAGGTTAAGGTGATTCAGGATAGAATCCATGCAGCCCAGTCCAGACAGAAGAGTTACGCAGACAAGAAGGTCCGTGATGTTGCATATATGGTTGGTGAGCGGGTTCTGCTTCGGGTCTCGCCTATGAAGGGCGTCATGAGGTTTGGTAAGAAAGGGAAGCTGAGTCCGAGGTTTATTGGTCCTTTTGAGATCTTGAGGCAAGTTGGGGAGGTTGCTTATGAGCTTGCCTTACCTCCCAGCCTAGTTAGAGTTCATCCGGTATTTCATGTTTCGATGCTCCGGATATATCACGGTGATCCATCGCACGTGTTGTATTTCAGTTCAGTCCAGTTGGACAAGGATCTATCCTATGTTGAGGAACTAGTGGCTATTTTGGACAGGCAGATCAGAAAGTTGAGATCAAAGAACATAACTTCAGCTAAGGTGCGGTGGCGGGGTCAGCCGGCTGAGGACGCGACTTGGGAGGCCGAGCAGGATATGCGCAGCCAGTACCCTCATCTTTTTACTACTTTAGGTATGTTCTCTATGCTCGTTCGAGGACGAACGAATGTTTAAGTGTAGGAGGATGTAACGATCAGGCCGGTCTTTTTTAGAATTTACGCCCCGATCCCCCATTAACTACTTCCCCTAAGTTCATTTATGCTATTTTGGTTTGCCGGGATGTTCGGTGTTAGGATTCAGAGTGTTTTGGGACACTTAGTCCCTAAATGAGAGCTTAAGAGTTGAAAAATGGCCCATAATCGGAACAGTGTGAAGACGACCTCAGAATGGAAATTCGATGGTTCCGTTAGCTCCGTTAGGTGATTTCGGGGTTGGGAGCATGTTCAGAATGTATTTTGGAGGTTCCTAGCTCATTTAGGCTTGAAATGCCGAAGTTTAAATTTTTGAAGTTTCCGGTCCGATAGTGAGTTTTTGATCCGAGGGTCGGGTTTGAATTTCGGAAGTTGCAGAAGCTCCTTCATGTCATTTAGGATATGTGTGCAAAATTTCAGGTCATTCGGACGAGGTTCGGCTAGGTTTTTGACCGAAAGCGTATTTTGATAGAATTTGAAGTTCTTAGGCTTGAATCGTTGATTTAATCGAGTTTTCGGTGTTGTTTTAGGTGTTTTAAGGATTGGTACAAGTTTGAATAAGGTATTAGGTGGTATTGGTGCTTTTAGTTGAGGTCTCGGGGACCTCGAGATGATTCCGGGTTGTTGACGGAAGATTTTGAAGTTGGATGAATAGCTGAAGGATTCTGTCATCTAGTATTTTTGCTTCTGCGGTTTGGGAACCGCAGAAGCGAAGCCGCAGAAGTGGCTTCTTCATCGCAAAAGCGAGTTTGGCCTACCCCTCAGAGACCGCAGAATCAGTCACCTTTTCCACAGGAGCGGAGGAGCCGCAGAAGCGGCTATTTGGTCGCAAAAGAGACTCGTGCCTTTTCCTCAGAAGCCGCATAAGCGGCTAAATCATCCCATAAGCGGAACCACAGAAGCGGCCCAGCTATCGCAGGTGCGACCCCAGCCCTTTTAATGAAAATCGCAGAAGCGGTTGGTTTCCACTTAAGCGGGTCTGTAGAAGCGGTCCTTTGTCCGCAGAAGCGGAGATGACTGTTCAGAAATATCAACTTCAAGGGTTTAATTTCATAAGTTTGAAAATCGATTGAGAGCTCGGGAGAAGGCGATTTTGAGTGGGTTTTGAAGAGAAAATCATTGGGTAACATTTATTTGATCCCTTTTTATTATATTTCATCATTATATAGCTAAATACATCATTGGAGTTCGAATTTAGGATAAAAAAATGGGTTAAATTGGGGTAAAACTTCATTGGCTAAACTATTGAGGTTTGAGGGGCATTTGACTCCGATTTGGGAGATTTTTATATGGTTAGACTCGTTAGAGCACGAGGGTTCTGAAAATATAAAAAATTATTTGATTCCGAGACGTTGGCTGGAGGGGCATTTTGGTTATTTTAACTATTTTCGCGCCCCAGCTTTAATTTTAATAGTGGAATCAGTTGTTTGCAATATTATTTACGATGTGTAATTGAATTGAATAGATTTAGGCCATTTAGAGTCAGATACTCGTGGCAAAGGCGCGGTTTCTAGTGATATTGAGCCGATTCGAGGTAAGTGGCTTGTCTAACCTTGTGTGGGGGACCTTTCCCCTTAGGATTTGTTTCTTGGTATTTGGAGTGCCTTATACGTGAGGTGACGAGCGCGTACTTGAGCCGATTGATGAAAAATCCGATTTCACTTAAGTTGTTGATATTTAGCTTCTTTCTTACTTGTTTTATCCTACATGAAAATTTATACTTGTGCTAGATTAGGAAAGCATGTTTAGCTGACTTTACTGCCTAATTGCTTAAGTTGTTTAAACTGTACTACGTGAAGCATGCTAGGCTAGTTCTATATGCTATTCTGTCTTTCGTACTTTATTCCTTGGTTTGTTTCTGTCTGTGATTGCGCATTTACATTGGGACTACGGATGTGGGATTCCGTTAGCTCCCCCCCTTGTTTGTTTACTTTGGGACTACGTGTTCGATTCCCGGGAGATCCCCCTGCACTTTTATTTTGGGACTACGGGACGGTATCCCGGGAGATCCCCTGCACTTTTATTTTGGGACTACGGGACGGTATCCCGGGAGATCCCCTGCACTTTTATTTTGGGACTACGGGACGATATCCCGGGAGACCCCCTTGCACATTGATGATTGGACTACGGGACGATATTTCGGGAGATCCTTTGGTATTGGTACGAGAGTTGGACTACGGGATGGTACCCCGGGAGATCCATTGGACAGTTAAGGAAAGGGCTACAGGGCGGTATCCTGGGAGACCCTCATTGGTACTTGATATTGAGCTGTGTTTACTATGTGTTTCTGCTCTAACCTTGTAGTTATTATTACTTCGTTGATTTTGCCTTATTACAATGCGGCGTTTATTATTTTTGTCAGATTTCCACACTGTTAATTATTGCTACTGTTATATTTTTGCCTCAGTAGGGCCCTGACCTTTCCTCGTTACTACCCAACCGAGGTTAGGCTTGACACTTACTCAGTACCACTGTGGTGTACTCATGCCCTTCCTGCGCATGTTTTTTATGTGCAGATCATACAGTTACCTCTACTCAGGTGCACTATCAGTGAGGTAGAGGACCACGGGGACTTCGAGGTAGTTCTGCTGCGTCCGCAGACCAACGAGTCTCCCACTTACTCTACCTTTAGTATTTAGTTTTCGTTTTTATGGTTGTTAGACATTCTGGTGTTAGGAGACTTTACTATATATTTCTATAGCCTGTGTTGCCCGTGAGTTTCCGGGTCTTTGGGAATAGTGCTAGACTTGTGTTATTGAGTTGTACATGCCGAGTGGCATCCAGTACAGTTTTTCTTCTAGTTATTAAATTTGGTTTACTCTATTTTTCTGCAATTATTATATTTTCCGCAATATTTGGCTTACCTGGTCGGGGGGACTAGGTGCCATCACGACATGTTCACGATCGGTGAATTAGGGTCGTGACAGTTATCGCCTGTATACTAACTTGGAAAAATACAAACGATTCTCTTCAGGATACAACAAAGCCTGAAATAATACTTGTGATTTTTCTATACTACTTCGTTGGAAATTCTTGTGTATATATAGGCAACCAACAGACCCTTTCAAAAAGATGTCTTGTTTTACAAACAGACATATTCGGTTGGACCCTTTCATAACAGACACAAATATTTATTCGAATTTTGAATTTAAAATTTAAATAAATTTGATTTTCTTTCACAAAAATGAAATAATTAATTTTAGGATTCGACCCGGGCCGCACCCAAGCCCTAGTCCAAGTCTTTGATTATAATATGTAAATATATAGTTTACTTAATTTCACACACTTAAAAGTATGTGTCCTAAATCAAAGACATAAAAAGGACAAGTGCTTAAAAGGCTTCAAAATTGCCTTCTTTCTTCCGATGTGGGATCAACCCATTTCCCAACTTGGAATAACAAACTATCTTACAAATATTAAAAAAGTAAATTAAATTATAATTGTGTCTAATGTAAAATATATTTTAAAGGGTAAAAAAGGCGAACGATATTTTGATAAGGGCTTTCGTACTTTTAATATAATATAGAAGATTTATTGAGCATGATTGACACGCTGTGCCAAATTCCCTTTAGACAAATACTTATGATTGACACTAATAAATACATTTCTTAAGGAGAGTGCACAAATCTTAAAAAGACATATGTATAATATGAACTTAAGAATACCAACATTGATCCATGAATTGGTATAGACATATAACTACTCGGCTAAAATGATTCATAAAAGCGCTTGATTGACATGTTTTCTTTTGCATAAAAAAACAATGCTTGATTTATCCTCTATTATATGTTACTAGTATTAGTAACCACACGTAATTGTAGTATATTGGTATTTATATAGATAGATTATATTATCACATCAAAAATCATGTTTTAATATATAAATTATAATATTTTTTTTAGGAGATTTATTTGAAATACTCAACTAATATCATATACAATTCTCCAAGAAGAGTCATCTCATGGGTAAGTCAGCTTGAAATATAGATTTACCTAGTTGTTTAGCTGATATTTGCTTCTAATTAACTAAAAAGATAAAACTAAAAACTATAAAAGCTTTATCGATAATTTCTTAAACTCTCAAACATGTAATTTTTAGAATAACATGAAGTTAAGATATTTCCCTCTTTCTGGAAAGCTATCTTGCCTATCCTTCGTTTCTCTTGAACATATGAATTAACACTTAGGTAGCAACTCCATTGAGAAGCGTTTAGCAGCGCAACTGGGACAACCTATCCTTTCATAATTGCATATGTAAATTAGCTTTGTATATTAAAGCTTAGATATATAAAAGGAGTCAAGGAATGGTACACCGTAATTTTTTTTTAATCTAAGAAGTTCAGATCTTTCAGCGGAATTCTCAAACTCGAAAGGCACCATGTATCCATCTCCCATTCCCCCTTATCTTTACGAATTCATATCAGTCCAAATCCCTGAAAATAACAAAAACATGGAGAGAAAAAGAAAAAAAAGGTGTATGCGAGAAAACATGAAATTCGCAACGCAATGAACAATTTTCTAAAAAGAATATTCACTATTATTTTTAGCAAAGGTGGTAGAGAATTATATCTAAAAAATTATATTATTATTTCTCAACATGCAGTTCCTCTTCTTTCTTCTTCTCTTGATAAGTTCGAGGTTGGCAACAACATTATACATATGCAAGATAGTTGCAAGCTCTCTTTATAAAAGTGAATATCTTTAAGGTTTCAACGGATTTCGAACTTATTTTTTAGCAAGATAAACAAAAACATATTTAACGTGTGTTCTTCCATTTTTTTCAATTCTTTCTCTTTCATCCTTTCTAAATTGATGAAAACAGTAGAAAGTTTGTAAAGTATATATAAAGATATATCTTCCAAATTTACCATCCAAAATATAAAAAGATAGGAAGGCTAGAAGATACATAGAAAATTCAAATATTTAAGTAAGGAAGATCGTATATAACAACAAAAACTTACCTGAAAAAGAAATATGCGTCCTTGTTTCTTTTGTCACTATCTAGTTTTCTGCAGTTACTGAAAAGCTAAAAAGATTAAGTTTCGTAATCAATTAATAGAACAAAAATCCAGTCATCTGATTGATAAATATTTCAATCAAATGAGGTATAAAGTATACTGCTTGTTTGTTCACTTTATTTTTCCATTAAAAATTGGGATTAGTATCTACAGTATCATACATAAAAGCATTCAAATGTATGACTATGACGTAACCTTTAGTACTACATGGTTTCACTCTAAGTCCTTTTTTTTGTCTCCCTTTTTATCCAAATTCGCAAGTATCGCAGAAAGAAATTACTATATTTTACTCATTGCTGAACTTTGTACATAAGCAATCAATAGGAAAAAAGTTCATAATTAGAGTTTCGAATTCAGTTAGACGTCAAATAATTACAAATTTTCAGTCAAACTATAATAGAACGTCATCTTTTATTAAAAGTAAGAAAGATTGTTGAAAGAAATTACCACCTTAATCAATAAAGTTAATAAGGCTAGCGAATTTAATAAGATTTGACATCTTATCATAAAAGAGAACTTGCCCGAAACTAATAAATTTTGAACAGGTTGGGCAATAGCCTTTAAACATGTTTTTCCGATGAACAACGGGCACTAAATTACCTAATCCTTCACTACTCACGTTGCTTTGTATCTCCTTATTTTGTGTTGGGTTTGTTATTTAATAAATAATAATAAAAGAGGTGTGAATGAAAAATGGTGGGAAAAGAAATGGAGGGATGACCCGCGACCCAGTCAGGTCTAGCCCGTTTTTCTTTTCTGGATTAATTTAAATTCGTTTTAAATTTCCTGCAAAAATTTTCAACAGCCATGACTGTTCTGAAAGGTTGCAAACCTCTTCAGAGGGTCACACCTGTTCCAACAGCCATGACTGTTTTGAAAGGTTGTGTCACGACCCAAACCCCACTCCGGTCGTGATGGCGCCTCTCGTGAAGACAAGGCCAGCCAACCAACCCTATTTGCCTCTTTTAAAATAGATAAACAAGGATAAACAATTTTTAAGGATGATTCAATAATATTACTTAGCGGAAGTACAACCAAACACAGCCCAAACCGGGGTGTCACAAGTCATGAGTATCTATAAGAATAAAATTCCCACTTTATAGTCTAGAAATACACTAAACAAGAATAATGAATAACATAGAAAGACAGTGGCGCTGCGAACGCTGGCATTCACCTCGCTAAAACGTGTCCAACTCTGTCTCCACGCAGCCAATACCCGCTCCGGGTAAATAAATACCTGCAACTGCACGCGAGGTGCAGGGAGTAAAGTGAGTACTCTAACTCAGTGAGTAATAAAAGTAAATAATAACTGAGCATCAAGAAATACGTAAAGCAACCAACATGCTGTATAGAAGCCGGGTACAATTTTCTGAGAAAATAGTGAAATCTTTAGAAATAACTTGGCTCAGTTCAAATTTTTTTGAAAATGATCTTTTCAATAATTACGAAAACAATTTCAAAACGGTTAGTGCTGATAAGCACTAAAAATCCGCCCCCCGGGCACAAGTACCACAGTATAACAAGTAAAAAGACAAGTAAATATGCAAGATAAGCACGTCAAAGTTCGCCCCTCGGGCAATATCTCAAACAGTACCAGTCCCTCGGGCTCAGTATCAGTCACACAGTACAACATCAGCCCCTCGGGCATCAATAAAATAGTAGTGCTCAGCCCAAATAACAGTAGAAAATATTATTTAAGTCTCAAAGTTCAGTTAAAACGGTTGAGTTTATAAAACAGTATAATCAATAGGACTGAGTTCAAGTAGCATGTCAAATAGTGAGGAAACAGTGATAAAATCTCCGAAGGGTTCAAATAATTGGCACGGAGCCCAAATATGACAATTAGCCCAAATCATGATAATATCAAATAAGTTTCAGTCAAATACACGGTAAAATTAACAATCGGGACGGACCAAGTCACAATCCCCAACGGTGCTCTACCCCACGCTCGCTATCCGGCGTGTAAGTCACCTTAATATAGCACTATGATGTGCAAAATCCGGGGTTTCAAACCCTTAGGATATCATTACAATTATTACTCACCTTGAACCGGTGAAATCTCTAGCTCTTGATGCTTTTGCCCCTCAAATCGGCCTCCACATAAGTCGAATCTATTCAACATCAGAGCGAATACATCATAATATGCCAATGGGACAATACCCAATCGAAAACAATCGAAAAATAGCAAAACCCGAGCCCCGAGCCCACTTCTCGGATATCAAAAAATTTAACATCAATGGATTCCTCATCTTCTCACGAGTTCATACATACCAAGAACTCTCAAATCCGAGCTCAAATGACCCATCAAACCCCAATTTGAAATATCTAAAACCCAAGCCCTAGTTCTTCAATTTTAGGCTTAATTTTCATGAATTTCTAGGTTAATTTCACATAATAATCAAGTTTTTAACTCATAAAACTTACCTCCAGTCAATCCCAGTCGAAACCCTCTTCAATTGCTCCCAAAAAGCTCTCAAGATGTTCAACAATGGAGGAAAAATGACCCAAAATCGCGGGTGAAATGAGGTTATAACATTCTGCCCAGTCCTGTAGATCCTTCATCGCGTTCGCGACCACAACCTCGTAAACGCGAAGAGCAAAAATTTAAAAGCTTGAAACACTCTACGCGAATGCGACTGAATCCACGCGAACGCGATAGTTTAGACCTCATACTTACGCGAATGCGCTACCTCACACGCAAACGCGTAGAACAAACTCCACTGGGCTCCAAATCCTTATTTGCGAACGCGATACCCTCACTGCGAATGCGAAGCACAGGGTTAAGGCCCTCCACGAACGCGAAACACCAAACATGAACGTGAAGGCCAAACTCAGGCCAACCCAATTTTTCCTTCTACGCAAACGTGAGGCTCCTCTCGCGAACGCGAAGAGATAAATCTTTGCAACACTGAACCTTTAATTTCTGCAACTTCCAAGCTCCAAACATGGTCCGATTGACCATCCAAAACTCACTCGAGGCCCCCGAGACCTCAACCAAAAGCACAAACACATCCTAAAACCTCATTCAAACATGTTCCAATCACCAAAACACCTCAAACAACACCAAAACCATCAATTCATATCGAATTCAAGCCTAAGTTTTCCAAAAACTTCCGAAACACGCTTTTGATAAAAAACCTAACGAAATCACCTCCGAATAACATAAAATTTTTCAAACACATCCAAAATCACCTAAAAAAGCTGCAGCAACTCTCGGAATCCCATTCCGACCCTCGAATCAAAATCTCACCTATCAACCAGAAATCGCCTAAATGCTAACTTCGCCAATTCAAGCCTAATTCTTCACCGGACCTCCAAAATAAATTCCGATCACACTTCTAAGTCACAAATTTTCCCCCGAAGCTAACCCAATCACCGAAAATCGCATTCGGACCCTCTAACTCAATAGTCAACATCCGGTTGACTTTTTCAAAACAAGTCTTTCTTTAAGGGACTAAGTGTCTCATTTTCTACCAAAACCAATCCAAATCAACTCTAACACACCAAATACTGATAATGAAACATGAAGAAGCATAAAATAGGGGAAACGGGGCGGTAACTCCTGAGACGACGGGTCGGGTCGTCACAGGTTGCAAACCTCTTCAGAGGGTCACACCTATTCCAACAACCATGACTATTCTAAAAGGTTGCAAACCTCTTCAGAAACATCACCAAGTTGGCTATAAATAGACCTTCAAATCCCAAAATATTTACTTACTAAATTTTCTGAATCTTCTTCTTCTTCTGCACAAAATATTCCAGTGTGTTTTACGACCGTCGAGTGGTTCGCCGATCACCAGAGTTTTACGTACCGATATACTAGTGAGTTAAATTATTCTATCCTAGGAGTATATATTCCACAACCTCGGGTACTTGAGCGGAATAATTTCCTTAAGGATACACTATGTATTCAGTGGGCTCGATTTGTTCCTACAACGTTTTCAGAATTTATTTTTGAAGAAGTTTACTATTTTTGGAATTTTATTTTATACTAACTTTCTATTTTTATTTTCAGAAAGATTATTATTTAATTTATTTACAGCAATACAGATTAATAACAATCTTAAGAAAATTCATTTATTATAATATGTGTTCTATTGATTGGAGATTAAACAAGATCGAGAAAATACGGAAAGGTTGCAATTGTTTTGTGGCACTTTTTGGAGTTATAGGAATGAAATATGCAAGTTCACTGTGGGGTCAGGTTGGACTCACATGCATGTGTGATGGTTGTTTGTCTGGTTTGGAGAATGCATTTTTGCATTACAAGACACAGACGCCATTAAATAATTTGCATTTTTGGTGGCTACTAAAATAGACATATTTCGAGTTTTATGTTATATATTTTTAACAAGCAGTTGCTCTTCGCAAATGTTTTATGGCTTTCTAACAAGGTTTTGTGCTGCCTAGTTGTCACGACTCAAATCCGGTCGTAATTGCGTCCAAACCTAAAGCTAGGCAAGCCTGACCAACAGTCGCTCCCAAATCAACAATAAATTTCAAAACCGACAATTTAAGGAGAATATAATAGTTTTAGAATAATAACCCAATATTTATAGAAGAATAATACTGAGAAATACGAAGTCTGATAAAAATACTCCCAAAAGATCTGGGGTCACGAGTCTAGAGCCTCTAAAACAAACTGGATAACAATATCTGAACGAAAATACACAAGTCTGGGAATGTATATATAAATAAAACTGAAATAGGAAGAGTAGTCAGGTCCTGCGAACGTCAAGCAGCTACCTCAACAACTCTGATAAGCTCTGGAGACAACGACTGCTCAGCTAGGCCTCCGGTGCACCTGAATCTGCACACAAGGTGCAGGGAGTAGGGGTGAGTACTACCAACCCAGTGAGTAATAAGCATATAAAATGTCTGAAGATAAGAAATCCACGAAATGCCACAAAGTAAAGCTAAAACTAATAGTCCGACACCTTAACTACCAACCAACATCAAAGCAACATAAAGTATATCAGTCAAGTATAATGCAAGGATGCAATGCAATGCACATGAACACGCTGTGGCGTACAGCCCGATCCATTTAACGTCGACAGCGCTCACTGGGGGTATGTACAGACTCCGGAGGGGCTCCTTCAGCCCAAGCGCAATATAATCATAACATTCACTGCAACGTGTAGCCCGATCCATACTCGGTCCACAATATGCATATGAGTCACATAACAGATTCAATTAATTTCCCAATTTCCAATTTATTAAGAAGAATATGCTTTAGATATTTAACTTCAGGAAAAGTGACTTAGCATTTCATAACAGTTATTAAACATGGGACTGAGATCAATGATTATACAAAGCATGCTATCACAATGATATTCATCCCCTAAGGATGGTACAGATCGGCACAAGGCCCCAAACACGGCAATAAGCCCAGATATATTTAATACAGGATGCGTATCAGTCGCCAATATAGAAACATTCTTGTTCGGGATGGACCAAGTCACAATCCCCAGTCATAACCAATCCCGCACCTGCCATGGGGTGCGAGTCACGCCCTACAATAGCGTCACAATGTGATAAGCCGGGTTTCAAACCCTCAGACCATCATATACACCAACTACTCACCTCTAACCGACCGTAGAATGGTCCGCAATGCCTTTTCCTTTCGTATCGACCTCCTCGCACGTCGAATCTAGTCAAAATCACAATGAATACATAAATATAGGTTAAAGAAACATAACCCGATCAAAAATACTCGAAAAGTACTAAAATTCACCAAGTTGGTAAAACCCGAGCCCCGGGCCCACTTCTCGAAAAATTACGAAATTCACATCTTCGGAATACTCATCTCACCACAAGTCCATACATATAAAATACACAAGAATCGGAGTCCATTTGACCCTTCAAATCATCAATTTAGACTCTCTTAGGCTTCAAGCCCTAACCTCCACTTTTACCCTTTAATTCCTTGAATTTTCAGTGTTTAATCTTTGTTTTTATACCATAACAACACTATTCGAGGCTACAAATTCATACCTGATGGAATCTCCTTCGAAAACTCTCCAAATCGCCCAAAATCGCCTCTTTCCGAAGTCCCAAAACGTTTTCTAATTTCTGAAATTCGAAACCACTGTTTCATTAAACCATTCTGAGATTTTCGCTTCTGCGGTCCCGCCACCGCTTATGCGGGACCGCTTCTGCGGTCTTTTGACCGCTTTTGCGGTTATCATTAATCCTCCCAAAAATCACTTTTGCGACCATGTATCCGCTTCTGCGACCATGTATCCGCTTCTGCGGTTTTCCAACTTCCGCTCCTGCGATTATTTTTCCGCTTTTGCGGAATATGTCAGCCCCTCTCCAGGACCGCTTTTGCGATCACTCAGCTGCATCTGTGGAACCGCTCCTGCGGTCCTTTTTCCGCAGATGCGGAAATACCAGGAGCTTCAAATTACAGACCTGCTGCAAACTTCAAAAATTCCCGTTTAACCATCCGAAATCACCCCGAGGCCCTCGGGACCTCAACCAAATGCACAGATATGTTCTATTACTTCATTCAAACTTGCTCGTAACATAAAAACACTATCATAAACACCAAAATCATCGAATTACCACGGATTCAAGCCTAAGCTAAACTAAAACTTCCGAAATGCGCATTCAATCAAAAACCCGACCAAACAATGTCCGAATGACCTGAAAATTTGCAGACATATCCAAAATCACCTAACGAAGCTATTGCAACTCTCGGAATTCCATTCCGATCCTCGGATCAAAATCTCACCTATCAACCGGAATTTACCAAAATCCAACCTTAGCCAATTCAAGCCTAATTCTACACCGGAACTCCAAATTCAATTCCGATTGCGCTCCTAAGTCACAAATCATCCCTCGAAACTAGTCGAATCATCGAAAATCCATTCCGAGCCTTC
>MU704101.1:45796-56360 GCA_026770625.1 Nicotiana glauca
ATAAGTCAACATTCGGTTGACTTTTCCAAACTAACCTTCTCATAAAGAGACTTATTGTCTCATTTCTAACCGAACTCTATCCGAATTACTTCAAATTCTTCAAACACATATAATGAAACATATAGAAGCATAAAACGAGGAAAACGGGACGGTAACTCCCATAACGACGGGTTGGGTCGTTACACTAGTGGTCACTCTTATCAAGTGGTATAATATATCTTTTGAAGCCATTTAATAAAAGAGAGGAGTTGGATAATAATTGACAGAATCACAAAGAATGACGGTGCAATGCCTTCAATAACTAATTCATTTGTCCCATTTGACAAGATGTTATTCCACGTCATTCTTGGAATAAGTCATATTATCAAGGAAAAGATATCAAACACCGGATAAGATACTTCAAAGGAATTTGTAATAACTTACTTTTAGACCCAGCAATTGTAGAAGCCGCAAGCGACGTTTGACAATGAAGAATCTGATGCATCGTATCTTTGCTGGAAAATTGAAACGGCTTGATGGCAATAAAAAATTGGGTTATGATTTCTTTACTTGACTAATTTTTAATTAACTTTCTACTCTTTGTGATTTATGAAATTCAGTTTCTATAATTGTTAGAGTAGATGTTCATTATGTGGTGATCTCAAATATATATTGTATCTTGCATGCAAATTAATTATGAATAACTAAGGTTATATTAGTTATATCTTTTGGTATATAACTTTGGTAGCATGCTTGAAATTATGTGAAAAAGTTATTTCAAGGTTGTAAGATATGAGTTAGGCCTACACCTAATACTTGAAAATACTCTTGAGATCTTAATATATGTAAAGATGAACATATATGTGTTTGATTAGAGAAAAAGATCAAACTGTTTAAGTGTTATAATGGTTTAGTTGAAAAATCATTTGGAAAGGGAATTAAAATTCTCGTGATTTCCTAAACCTGTTATGAAGAATAAAATCTTCGTGATTTTCTACTCCTGCTTCGGGATCAAAATCTGCGTGATTTTGTACTCGTTCATTGAGATTAAAGTCTTCGTGACTTTCTACTCATTTGTTAGAAATTAAAGTCTAAGTGACTTTATATTTGTTTTGGAGATTAAAATCTTAGTGATATTCTACTCCAATTTATTATTCGATTTGAAGATTAAAAACTTCACCGTTTATTAAATTTGATTGTGTTACATATTAATCGATTTGAAGATTAAAAACTTCACCGTTTATTAAATCTAGTTGTATCAGATGTTACTCGGTTTGAATATTAAAAACTTCACCGTTTATTAATTCTGAATGTGTCAGATTTGTTTGAAGATTAAAAACTTCACCATTTATTAGTTCTGGCTATATAATGACACAAACAACAATTCTTGTGGTTGTCTCAACAATATAATAGAGGTGGAGAATATGAATCTCCATTTGCAGAAATATGTTGGGAATATGAAATTATCCATCAAACTACTGCACCTTACACACCTCAATCCAATAGAATTGCGGAAAAGAAAAACCGGACATTAAAAGAAATAATGAATTCTTTATTAATAAGTTCGGAATTACTGCAGAGTTTGTGGGGGGAAGCTATCCTTACAGCTAACCGAATACTCAATAGAGTACCCCACAACAAAACGCAATCTATTCCATATGAAAAATGGAAAGGAAGAAAACCCAACTTGAAATATTTCAAAATATGGGGGTGTCTAGCAAATGTACAGGTTCCTTTACCTAAAAGGGTTAAAATTGGACCAAAAAAAGTGGATTGCGTTTTCATTGGATATGCTACAAATAGTAAAGCATGTCGGTTTTTAGTTCATAAATCTGATAATCCCGAGATTCATGTTAATACGATAATGGAATCAGATAATGATGAATTCTTTGAAAGCATCTATCCGTATAAAACTGAAAGCGAGTCGTTAAGTGAAAGACCTAAATGACCTCAGGAAGAACCAAAGGAAAATACTCCAAGTATAGAAGATCAAAGGCGTCGCAAACGTCAAAGAACATCTACATCCTTTGGACCAGATTTTGTGACATTACTGCTTGAAAATGAGCCTCAAACTTTTAAAGCAGCTATGTCATCTTCTGATTCAACATTTTGGAAAGAGGCAGTCAATAGTGAGATTCAATCAGTTTTGGATAATCATACATGGGAATTGGTTGATCTTCCTCCAGGAAATAAGCCTTTAGGTTCGAAATGGATCTTTAAACGGAAAATTAAAGCTGATGGCACTATTGACAAATATAATGCAAGACTTGTTGTCAAGGGTTATAGACAAAAGAAAGGCCTTGATTACTTTGACACTTACTCGCCAGTAACGAGGATAACATCTATTAGGGTGTTAGTGGCACTAGCGGCCTTGTATGGTCTTGAAATACATCAAATGGATGTTAAAACATCTTTCCTAAATGGAGAATTGGAGGAAGAAATTTACATGGAACCACCTAAGGGTTTTGTGGTTCCTGGTAAAGAAAAGAAAGTGTGCAAACTTGTTAAGTCGCTTTATGGAATTAAAAAAACACCCAAACAATGGCATGCAAAATTTGACCAAACAATGTTAGCAAATGGATTTAAAATCAACGAGTGTGATAAATGTGTTTACATTAAAAATACTCTAGGTCATGAAGTCATTGTTTGTTTATATGTTGATGACATGTTGATAATACGCAAAAGTATGGCAGATATAAATTCTACAAAGCACATGTTGGCTAGCAAATTCGACATGAAAAACTTAGGAGTTGCTGATGTGATCTTAGGAATCAGAATTCGCAAGACTTCACAAGGTCTAGCATTATCACAGTCCCACTACATTGAAAAGGTACTTGACAAGTTCAAGTATTTGGATTTCAAAATTGCCAAGACTCCAATTGACGTGAGTTATGCACTTCAAAAGAATGAAGGTGAAAGTGACTCACAACTGGACTATGCAAGAGTATTGGGAAGTTTGATGTATATCATGAATTGTATGCGACCAGATATAGCCTGTGCTATTAGCAAACTGAGTTGGTTTACAAGTAATCCCAATTAAATACATTGGATGGCAATGAAACGAGTTTTGGGATATCTGAAACATACCCAAAATTATGCTTTTCATTATAACAAATATCCTTCCATGATCGAGGGATATAGTGATGCAAATTGGATCACTGGATCATCTGAAGTTAAATCCAAGAGTGGATATGTTTTCACAATTGGGGGTAGAGCAGTATCTTGGAAATCATCCAAACAAACGTGCATCGCCCGTTCTACAATGGAATCTGAATTTATAGCTTTAGATCAGGCCGGTAAGGAAGCTGAATGGCTCCGCAATTTCTTGGAAGATATTTCATTTTGGCCCAAACCTTTGGTACCTATAAGTATACATTGTAATAGTCAAGCTTCAATAGGTAGGGCACGGAGCGTTATGTATAACGGAAAATCTCGTCATATCCGAGGGAGACACAATACCATTAGACAACTACTCTCTAATGGTGTTATCACAATAAACTACATAAAGTCAAGAGATAACATGTCGGATCCACTTACAAAAGGCCTATCTAGAGAGGCAGTTGAAAGATCATCAAAGGGAATGGGGTTAAACACCTAGGACAAGTCATCATGGCGGTAACTCTACCTAGCAGACTAGAGATCCCAAGAGCTAGGTTCAAAGAGATCAAACAAAGTTATAAATGATGGTTCAACATTGTTAACTAACTCAACCATTCTCGTGGTGAAGACAATGTTTAAAAACGAGGTAAAGCATTAAGGCTTTTTTTATGAGTCAATAAAGCTTAAAGCTTTTTAATAATTTGCTAAGTCTAGCAGGATATGAATAGATAGCGTGTCTTTAGGATTACACGTTTAGGAATCACCTATGTGAGTGTGAAGTGTAAGCCGTTTCAAGGAGAATGAAAGTAAATTCCCATTCTCTAAGCACTCATGAAACTAGGCAGTGTTCATGGCTGAAACGAACACAACCGTGAGAACCATAGATGGTTAAGGATTGATTGTGTGACTTATGTGTTATAGGTATACAACAAAGCTCGACGGTTCAATGATATCAAATCTACCGATTTACCGAGTATATCCAATATAAGTTCACTACGGAAAGTTCAAAGGGAAACCTACTTATCCAGAGGCAGTCAATTCTTGCTTGTAAAATACACACACGTCCGTGCATTTCTTTAAGTTTATAGCCATTCCCCATTCATGTAGGGGATTGTTGTGTTTGTTATTTAATAAATAATAATAAAAGAGGTGTGAATGGAAAATGGTGGGAAGATAAATGGAGGGATAACCTGCGACCCAGTCCGGTCTAGACCGTGTTTCTTTCCCGAATTAATTTAAATTCGTTTTAAATTTCCTGCAAAAAATTTCCAACAGCCATGACAGTTCTGGCAAACTTCTTAAGAGGGTCACACCTGTTCCAACAGCCACGACTGTTCTGAAAGGTTGCAAACCTCTTCAGAGGGTCACACCTATTCCAACAGCCGCGACTGTTCTGAAAGGTTGCAAACCTCTTCAGAGGGTCACACCTGTTCCAACAGCCATGACTATTCTGAAAGGTTGCAAACCTCTTCAGAAACATCACCNTGTTCGCTGATCACCAGAGTTTTAGGTACCGATACACTGGTGAGTTAAATCGTTCTATCCTGGGAGGATATATTCCACAACCTCGGGTACTTGAGGGAAATAATTTCCTTAAGGACACACTGTGTATTCAGTGGGCTCGATTTGTTCCTATGACGTTTTCAGAATTTATCTTTGAAGAAGTTTACTGTTTTCGGAATTTTATTTTATATTAACTTTCTATTTTTGTTTTCAGAAAGACTATTATATAATTTATTTACAGCAATACAGATTAATAACATTTTATACTTTCTTTTGCATTAAAAAATTACTTCGCAATTAATGGTTAACTTTCTTTGTGCTCAAACTATAAGCTGAAATGGAGTAAAATAAAGAAAAATTGTGCATTGTTCTCTGAGGTTCAAATCGCATCATTTTGCTTTATCTTTGCGAGTAAACAGAGTTTGACCTATTCTAAGTTTCAAGCCTTGCATTTTAACATAGTCAGTTTAAGACCTTTGAAATTTTAAAAAAATATAAGTAATTCAGATTTCATGATTATTGCCTGCCTTGGAATAGAGAGAACAATTCAGTCTATCCAGTTTATTTGAACATTCTTGGAAATTATAAAGAAAATGCAGAAGAAGAATTTAAAAGGATATTGGACTGTTTCAAGAGGAAAGCTACTGTTTTGAAGAAGAATAGCCATTGTACAAGCTCTTTGACATTAATAGCCATTGTTGACTGTTCTTTCGCATACACTACAGTCCATTCAAATATTTATTTAAACCTCTTTCCAAGAAAAAGGAATAAGAATTTTTCAAATAATACAAAAATATAAATTGAGAATAAGCAAAGAGGAAAAAATAGAAAGAAAGATAGAAGAGATAAAAACAAGAATAGAAATTACAAATCGACACAGATCCATGTTCCTTTGATCCCAAATCTTCAAATTCTTTGTTCATTGCAAAGTGTGATCTTTGGTTTGGCTCTCAACAGTTTCAATCTCTCAGAGAGAGAGAGAGAGTGGGGTGGGGTTCTTTTCATTCTAGTAGTTATTTGGCGTTTAGGAGCAGTTTTGGAGTGCAGTAAAAGATGAACTGTTGTTGGAGCGATTTTCTGCCTGTTTTTTAGTTTCAAATAATTTTAAATTTTAAATTCCAACTATTTGTATTAAAAAATGACACTTGTTGAAATGTGATTATGCCAATAATTTGCGTGTTTAATACATAGAAATTGGTTGATCTTCCTCCAGAAAATAAGAATTTAGGTTCGAAATGGATCTTTAAACGGAAAATTAAAGCTGATGGCACTACTGAAAAATATAAGGCAGGATGTGTTGTCAAAGGTTATAGACAAAAGAAAGGCTTTGATTACTTTGACACTTACTCTCCAGTAACGAGGATAACATCTATTAGGGTGTTAGTGACACTAGCGGCCTTGTATCGTCTTGAAATCCATCAAATGGATGTTAAAACAACTTTCCTAAATGGAGAATTGGAGGAAGAAATTTATATGGAACAACCTGAGGGTTTTGTGGTTTCTGGTAAAGAAAAGAAAGTGTGCAAACTTGTTAAGTCGCTTTATGGACTTAAACAAGCACCCAAATAATGGCATGCAAAATTTGACCAAGCAATGTTAGCAAATGGATTTAAAATCAACGAGTGTGATAAATGTGTTTACATTAAAAATACTCTAGGTCATGAAGTCATTATTTGTTTATATGTTAATGACATGTTGATAATAAGTAAAAGTATGGCAAATATAAATGCTACAAAACACATGTTGGCTAGCAAATTCGACATGAAAGACTTAGGAGTTGCTGATCTGATCTTAGGAATCAGAATTTGCAAGACTTCACAAGGTCTAGCATTATCACAGTCTCACTACATTGAAAAGGTACTTGACAAGTTCAAGTATTTGGATTTCAAAAGTTCCAAGGCTCCAATTGACATGAATTATGCACTTCAAAAGAATGAAGGTGAAAGTGACTCACAACTGGACTATGCAAGAGTATTGGAAAGTTTGATGTATATCATGAATTGTACGTGACCAGATATAGCATGTGCTATTAGCAAACTGAGTCGGTTTACAAGTAATCCCAATCAAATACATTGGATGGCAATGAAACGAGTTTTGGGATATCTGAAACATACCGAAAATTATGCTTTGCATTATAACAAATATCCTTCCGTGATCGAGGGATATAGTGATGCAAATTGGATCATCGGATCATCTGAAATTAAATCCCCGAGTGGATATGTTTTCACAATTGGGGGTGGAGCAGTGTCTTGGAAATCATCCAAACAAACGTGCATCGCTCGTTCTACAATAGAATCTAAATTTATAGCTTTAGATCAGGCCGGTGAGGAAGCTGAATGGCTCTGGAATTTCTTGGAAGATATTCCATTTTGGCCCAAACCTTTGGCACATATATGTATACATTGTGATAGTCAAACGGCAATAGGTAGGGCAGGGAGTGTTATGTATAACGAAAAATCTCATCATATCCGACGGTGACACAATACCATTAGACAACTACATTCTAGTGGTTTTATCACAATTGACTACGTAAATTCAAGAGATAACGTGTCAGATCCACTTACAAAAGGCCTATCTAGAGAGGCAGTTGAAATATCATCAAAGGGAATAGGGTTAAAGGCTTAGGACACGTCATCATGGCAGTAACTCTACCTAGCATACTAGATATTACAAGAGTTAGGTTCAAAGAAATCAAACAAAGTTATGAATGACGGTACAACATTGTCAACTAACTCAACCCATTCTCGTGATGAAGACAATGTTCAAAAACGAGGTAAAACATTAAGGTTTTTTTGATGAGTCAATAAAGCTTAAATTTTTTTAATGATTTGCTAAGTCTGGCAGGATATGACCAGATAGTGTGTCTTTAGGATTACATATTTAGGAATCATCTATGTGAGTGTGAAGTGTAAGCCGCTTCAAGGAGAATGAAAGTAAAGGCCCATTCTCTAAGCACTCATGAAACCATGCGGTGTTCATGGTTGAAACGAACACAACCGTGAGAACTATAGATGGTTAAGGATTGATTGTGTGACTTATGTTGTCTAGGTATACAACAAAGCTCGACGGTTCAAAGATATCAAATCTACCGATTGACCGAGTATATCCGATATAAGTTCACTGCGGAAAGTTCAAAGGGAAACCTACTTATCGAGAGGCAATCAATTTTTGCTTGTAAAACACACACATGTCTGTGCATTCCTTTAAGTTTATAGCAATTCCCCTTTCATGTGGGGGATTGTTGGGTTTGTTATTTAATAAATAATAACAAAAGAGGTGTGAATGGAAAATGGTGGGAAAAGAAATGGAGGGATGACCCGCGACCCGGTCCGGTCTAGCCCGTTTTTCTTTCTCGGATTAATTTACATTCGTTTTAAATTTCCCGCAAAAATTTCCAACAGCCATGACTGTTCTGAAAGCTCGACGGTTCAAAGATATCAAATCTACCGATTGACCGAGTATATCCGATATAAGTTCACTACGGAAAGTTCAAAGGGAAACCTACTTATCCAGAGGCAATCAATTCTTGCTTGTAAAACACACACATGTCCGTGCATTCCTTTAAGTTTATAGCAATTCCCCTTTCATATGGGGGATTGTTGGGTTTGTTACTTAATAAATAATAACAAAAGAGGTGTGAATGGAAAATGGTGGGAAAAGAAATGGAGGGATGACCCGCGACCCAGTCCGGTCTAGCCCGTTTTTCTTTCTCGGATTAATTTACATTCGTTTTAAATTTCCCGCAAAAATTTCCAACAGCCATGACTGTTCTGAAAGGTTCCAAACCTCTTCAGAGGGTCACACTTGTTCCAACAGCCATGACTGTTCTGAAAGGTTACAAACCTCTTTAGAGGGTCACACCTGTTCCAACAGCCATGACTGTTCTAAAAGGTTGCAAACCTCTTCAGAGGGTCACACCTGTTCCAATAGCCATGACTATTCTGAAAGGTTGCAAACCTCTTCAGAAACATCACCAAGCTGTCTATAAATATACCTTCAAATCCCAAAATATTTACTTACTAAATTTTCTGAATCTTCTTCTTCTTCTGCACAAAATATTCCAGTGTATTTTACGACTATCGAGTGGTTCGCCGATCACCAGAGTTTTAGGTACCGATACACTTATGAGTTAAATTGTTCTATCCTGGGAGGATATATTCCACAACCTTGGGTACTTGAGGGGAATAATTTCCTTAAGGACACATTGTGTATTCAGTGGGCTCGACCTGTTCCTACAATATTTTCAGAATTTATTTTTGAAGAAGATTAAGTTTTTCGAAATTTTATATTATACTAATTTTCTGTTTTTGTTTTGAGAAAGATTATTATTTAATTTATTTACAGCAATACAGATTAATAATATTTTGTACTTTCTTTTGCATTAAAAAAAACTACTTCACAATTAATGGTTAACTTTCTTTATCCTCAAACTATAAGCTGAAATGGAGTAGAATAAAGAAATATTGTGCATTGTTCTCTGAGGTTCAAATCGCATCATTTTGCTTTATCTTTGCGAGTAAACGGAGTTTGACCCATTCTAAGTTTCAAGCCTTGTATTTTAACATAGTCAGTTTAAGACCTTTGAAATTTAAAAAAATATAAGTAATTTAGATTTCATGATTATTGCCTGCCTTGGAACAGAGAGAACAATTCAGTCTATCCAGTTTATTTGAAGTTGTATTTGAACATTCTTGGAAATTACAGAGAAAATGCAGAAAAAGAATTTAAAAGGCTATTGGACTGTTTCAAGAGGAAAGCTACTGTTTTGAAGAAGAATAGCCATTGTACAAGCTCTTTGACATTAATAGCCATTGTTAACTGTTCTTTCGCATACATTACAATCCATTCAAATATTTATTTAAACCTCTTTCCAAGAAAAAGGAAGAAGAATTTTTCAAATAATACAAAAATATAAATTGAGAATAAGCAAAGAGGAAAAAATAGAAAGAGAGATAGAAGAGATAAAAACAGGAATAGAAATTACAAATCGACACAGATCCATGTTCCTTTAATCCCAAATCTTCAAATTCTTTGTTCATTTCAAAGTGTTATCTTTGGTTTGGCTCTCAACGGTTTCAATCTCTCAGAGAGAGAGAGAGAGAGAGGGGGTGGGGTTCTTTTAATTCTAGAAGTTATTTGGCGTTCAGGAGCAGTTTTGGAGTGCAGTAAAAGATGAACTGTTGTTGGAGCGATTTTCTGCCTGTTTTTAGTTTTAAATAATTTTAAATTTTAAATTCCAACTTTATTGGATATTTGTATAAAAAATGACACTTGTTGAAATTTGATTATGCCAATAATTTGCGTGTTTAATACATAGAAATTGGTTGATCTTCCTCTACGAAATAAGACTTTAGGTTCAAAATGGATCTTTAAATTGAAAATTAAAGCTGATGGCACTATTGACAAATATAAGGCAAGACTTGTTATCAAAGGTTATAGACAAAAGGAAGGCCTTGATTACTTTGACACTTACTGGCCAGTAACGAGGATAACATCTATTAGGGTGTTAGTGGCACTAGCGGCCTTGTATGGTCTTGAAATCCATCAAATGGATGTTAAAACAACTTTCCTAAATGGATAATTGGAGGAAGAAATTTATATGGAATAACCTGAGGTTTTTGTGATTTTTGGTAAAGAAAAGAAAGTGTGCAAACTTGTTAAGTCGCTTTATGGACTTAAACAAGCACCCAAATAATGACATGCAAAATTTGACCAAGCAATGTTAGCAAATGGATTTAAAATCAACGAGTGTGATCAATGTGTTTACATTATAAATACTCCAGGTTATGAAGTCATTGTTTGTTTATATGTTGATAATAAGTAAAAGTATGGCAGATATAAATGCTACAAAGTATATGTTGGCTAGCAAATTCGACATAAAAGACTTAGATGTTGCTGATGTGATCTAAGGAATCAGAATTCGCAAGACTTCACAAGGTCTAGCATTATCACAGTCTCACTATATTGAAAAGGTACTTGACAA
>MU704106.1:0-17914 GCA_026770625.1 Nicotiana glauca
TCGGGTCAATAGAATTCCTTACTTAGAATTTCTGGTTCGCAGACTTCATTTGGGAAGTCGAAATTTCCTCGATTCAGTATTTAAATAAATCGGTGACTTGGGACACCTTTAATTTATTCCAGGTGGCGACTCTGAAATAAACGAAATAACCTGTTTCGAATATTGTCACTTTAAATGTAAAAACTCCCTCGCCCATTTTACCCCTTGGGGTGGGCGCGCCAAAAGGAGGTGTGACACTGTTAAAAGAGGTATTGTTGTTCTTTTGGCTGGCCTTGTCTTCACAAGAGGCGCCATCACGATCGGGTTTAGGAATTGGGTCGTGACAAGTTGGTATTAGAGCCTAGGTTACTAGGTCTCGCGAGTCATGAGCAGGTTTAGTAGAGTCTTGCGGATCGATACGGAGACGTCTGTATTTATCCTCGAGAGGCTGCAGAACCTTTAGGAAAAACTTCATATTCTTGAAATTCTTATCGTGCGTCCTTGATTCAGCTTGAATAGTAACTCTTACATTTCCTTCCACGTGATCGTATGCGCGAACGAGCGCTAAGTATTAGATGTCCCTTGATAGCTTGTAATTCCCCGATTGAAGGGCGAGACGTGATCTCTGTGAGTTTGATGTTAGGCCAATCTGAAGGACTTGAGACCGGATCTTTGCCTATGGCTTGAGCACCGAGGTGCTGATTGTGCAAGCAACTATTTTGAACTTACAATTCTGGTATTGTCCCTATTAGTGGGAATGGTGGCTGGATAGCTACGTGATGAGTATGTTAGTACTGCGAGATGTATCTATGTGACCTGGAAGTGAAGAGAGAGGTCTACTGAATGATATATGAACTATTGAGTGTATGATTTCCATTGTGATAGGGTGTGCAGCCCCGAGTTATGGGCGCTGAAGAATCTTTTCATGTGTCCTATTTGGAGCGAAGTAAATTTCATGTTACGGTATGATTTTAGACTCAGGAAGATTAAGTGATTGTGTAATGTGTATGAAAGTGGAAGGTATACAAAAATATTAACTAAAGGTAAAGCTAATGGGTAATTGGCTAATGAGGGGAAACTATTTGTCATACTAGTTAGATAAGTCTGGAAGCTGAGATCGCTTCTGTAAATGTATTATGACGAAGTCTATGAGTCGAGGAGCCCACCTTGAAGGTTGAAAACATTAAGGAAAGAAAATGTTCTTTCTTTGTTGAATAGCCCAATAATGGAGGATCGAAAGGTTTTTTCTACATGTTATGATTGAAATAGGTGCAGTGCATGTCCATGTATCAATTTTTATAATATAATACATGTAATATTGAGATTAATGTTGTTGATATACATTGTGATGTTTTGTTAAGTTGTGAATGTGTTGTTAGGATGGTTTTGGTGATTCTCTGGCAGGTGGATAGGCCCAATTACAAAAGAAACTCTGCCGAAATTTTTGAAAAATTTGGGACTTAGTAAAAATTTGGTCGCCTAGAGAGTGGGCTTAACGGTTGTGTGAGTGAATGAAACAATTGCAGAAGAGTTAAAATTCCAGATGATTTATGTTTCCACAAGCTTATGAAGGAGTGAGTTTAATCTCACTAGGGTATTACGACAGCAATAGAGTATATGCATTGTGATTTATTGAGTGCATTTTGATCTATGGATTTGAGCCAAGTTAGGGAGTTTGCTATTAAATAAGTTGATTGCACGATTATGTGCTATATTGGTTCCAGTTTGAGGCGTGTTGGTGAGTCAGTTATTGCTTATGGAGATTAAGTTCGATCAGGCAGTGGACGAGCCTATTTTTATGCTATTCCAGGCAGGACAGATGCTATTGCTTCAGATGCTATCATTACAGGAATTGTTCAGTCTGCCACAGACATACCTCTGGATTATTCGATCCCAGTTCCACCTATTCTTATGTGTCCTCATATTTTGCTCATTATTTGGGTACGCCCCGAAAGTTTCTTTCTTTACCTGTTCATGTATCTACCCCGGTGGGCGATACTGTTGTTATGGACTGTGTGTACCGGTCTTGTGTTGTGATTATTGGGGGTCTAGAGACCCGAGTTGATTTATTGATGTTGAGTATGGTGGACTTTGATGTTATTATGGGCATGGATTGGCTATCTCCATGTCATGCTATTCTAGACTGTCATGCTAAGATAGTCACTTTAGCTATTCCGGGTGTTCCGAGGATCGAGTGGTGTGGTATGACTGATTATGTTCCTAGTAGAGTAATTTCTTTCTTGAAATCCTAGCGTATGGTTGGGAAGGGTTGTCTATCATATCTAGCTTTTGTGCGAGATGTTGGAGCTGAGACTCCTAGTATTGATTTTGTCCCAGTTGTGAGGGATTTTCCTGATGTATTCCCTGCAGACCTGTCGGGCATGCCGCCAGACAGGGATATTTATTTTGGCACTGAGCTGGTGTCGGGAACTCAGCCTATTTCTATTCCACTGTATTGTATGGCACCATCGAAGTTGAAGGAATTGAAAGAATAGCGTCAGGAACTCCTAGGGAGGTTCATTCGGCCTAGTGTGTCACCTTGGAGTGCACCAGTCTTATTTGTGAAAAAGAAGGATGGCACAATGAGAATATGCATTGATTACATGCAATTGAATGAAGTAAAAGTGAAGAACAAGTATCCTTTGCCTCGTATCGATAGCTTGGTTATGTGTGAGCAGATTTGAAACTTTTCTCGATGGTTTATACCATGGTTCGAGCCGGATATCTTCTACCGATGCACAGAACATATTGTATATTATGAACTCCTCCTAAATGGGAGCAAATAGAAGATTTCTAACTGCCGGAATGTAATTTTCCTATAGCCCAGAAATTCTAATGAGATTTTGTGTTTACAACAAGATGGCACGATAGACGTGGTGTATGGTACATGCTTAATATTTTCATGTGCAAGGTGGCAGTTCATTCTTAAAGGGAAGGTCATAAATTCTGGATAGAATAGTCAGCTTCAGATATTTAAATTGAATGTTATAACTGCTCGGTAAGACCTAAGAAGGGTGCGTACTATATTTTAACCAACAAATGTCTATTGGTATTACAACACTCACTTGGTTGATCGACTACCGATATTTCGATCTTGTTATGTATTGTAGAAAATAATTATCTGGGGATGATCTTACTTGAGGGATGTGTCGGTCATTTGGGTGCTTAGTTTGTGATCAGTTACGGTGATTTATGTGATCTATGAATTTGGAAACGAGGAATTCTCAAAAATGCACTATTTCAGGATTGTGGCATGTTGAGAAGAGTATTCTATCTAACTCATTGGATGCACTAATCGAGCAAATTGATGGTGATAACTATGCTCTGTGAGCACGAATATATGTGAGGTTAAACCTGCATGCAAGCACCGAGCCAATATTCATGCTCGGAAGATGCGTAGGCTATGATATGCCTAGAGTGGGATATTGAGCTTAAAATTATGATGTTTCTCGTATTCGTAACTTTGTTAAGAACTATCTGGACTATACTTGAGATTTCCAAGATGCTAAATTCTAGATCAAACTTGGTAATTACTAATTCTGCGTTAATTTGCCGATTTGAGTTGTGGTAGCACAGTTTGCTCATGCCTACACTATAGAGTGTTATTTATGCCAGTCTAAGAGCATGAGAATTTTATTTCATTTAGCATATATAGGTGTACTTGTTGGATTGCTACTATATGATATGCTTGGACTGGAGGTCTGTGACCGTGCTAGGTAGATTATGTTGTTGGCAACTAAGTTGCTCATGAGGTTGGTGTCAATATGAACTATAGAAGAGCTGGTTATTATTATTCTATTCATGTATCTTGGTTCCACTGTGATTGACGAGCTCATAGCATATCGTTTGGGTGGTACTTGTGGAACTTGCAAAGCGGTTCTTTTCTTTAAGGTATTTTCCCTTTCTAGGTAACCAGATGGTACAATAGTGAGGTTTTCTGGTATGGCATTGTATTATGTACTTCTCTGTGGGCATGATGATTCGCTTATGGTACTAGACATTAAATTGTGCTTGGTTGATGGTTTTGAGCATGGTAACTTGGGGTGTCTCAAGTGAACTAGTATCTGAATAGGGTCACACATGGCAGCTAAGTTATGTGGAGGTATGACCTCGCGGTTAGATTCGGGTGTTCTGTTTCTATGATGTGAGTTCTCATCCTTGTGTTGTGGTGGTACTGGTGAGCTTGATGTACAGCTCTTTCATTTGAGTTATTTTCATAAAATTGAGTATGCTCGGACTGTTGCCTATTGGCGCGCGTATTGTGCGAGTGGTGACTTAGGCCTGTATTGATGTGTCACGTCACCAGAATAATGTGTTGGATTAGAAGAGATCAGTGGGATCATTAATGAATACGAACGGATTCAATTTCAGTATGTTGGAAGGATAATATCGAGCTTCGGCTAAGCAATTTGATGTAGCATTTTCCAAAGGAGAAGTGGCTTCATAAATGGTTGATATGGGAAATGGTTATGGATTACCGCGTGATTTAGTTATCATTGGCAGTATATAAAAGTGTTGAGATGACACTTTAGTTGGTAAGAGTTTTTCTATCGGTATTCGGGTGTTGTGTGCAACTACTGTGATTAGAAGTTATCACTACAAGCATTTGTGTTATGTGGTATATCATGTAATAGCACCTGAGGTTGCAGGCATCAGTTATTACAGCTGGTTTGGGCTTATTCTGAATATAGATGTGAGGTTCTGACCTTGTGTATGATTTCGAAAATGGAAATGTGATTCTAAAGTTATGGGCTAGATTGTGTTGTGAAATTTCAATTACAATGTATTGTCAGACCTATATGAGATAGGATGACATGGGATCACCCCTGGGCTTATGCATGGCAAGGTTATTCAGTGATTGCTTGGCTTTTGGAACAACTCTGGCACGTTCGAGGACGAACGTTTGTTTAAGTTGGGGAGGATGTGATGACCCGCCCGACCCGTCGTCTCATGAGTTACCGCCCCGTTCTTCCCATTTTCTACCTCCTTATGTTTCATTAACGGTATTGGGTGCGTTAGAATTGAGTTGGAGTGGTTTTGATAAGAAATGAGGCACTTAGTCTCTTTAAGGAAGGCTTAGTTTGGAAAAGTCAACCGAAAGTTGACTTGTGTGTTAGAAGGCTCGGATATGAATTCCAATGGTTCGGTTAGCTTCGGGAGATGATTTGTGACTTAGACGTGTGACCGGAAGTAATTTTGGAGGTCCGGGGTAGAATTAGGCTTGAATTGGCGAAGTTAGTATTTTGTCGATTTCCGGTTGATAGGTGAAATTTTGATCCGAGAGTCGAAATGGAATTCCGAGAGTTGCTGTAGCTTCGTTAGGTGATTTGTGATATGTGTACAAAATTTCAGGTCATTCAGACGTGGTTTGGTTGGGTTTTTGATCAAATGCATTTTTTGGAAGTTTAGAAGAACTTAGGCTTGAATTCTATGTAATTTGATGATCTTAGCATTGTTTGATGCATTTTGATGATTGGAACAAGTTTGTATGATGTTATAGGAGGTTTTGGTATTTTTGGTTGAGGTCCCAGGGGCCTCGGGGTGATTTCGGATGATTAACGGGAACTTTTGAAGTTGAAAAATTTTCATAATAGACGAAAGTTGTAAATGAGTGCGCACAAGACCATAGTTTAAATGATTATATCTCCAGTTATATAAGGACTTTGGTGATGCACAACCTATCAAATTAAATCCCTTCAAGTCTAGTTTCCAACGCAATAAACCGTTTGTCATTTGGAAGTGTATACAGAAAGCTATGACCATTTTAATCGGTAGGTGTCACTAGCGCGACCACTAGCGCGAAGTCGCGCATTTTCGGAGTATTCTGCCTCCGACGCGCGAAGAGCACGCGAAGTCGCGCACGAACAGACTATTAAATACCTTAAAGACCGGAAATAAGAGAATTTGAGTCACTTCTCAAGCTTAGGGTTTCCTCTACACCCCCAACTTGACCAAGGCATCCAATTGCACACCTAAGGTGAGTTTTTTTGTGTATTTTCATGGTGATTTCGCTTCTTAATCACTAGTTACAACATGGTTTTGACTGGATTTCATAGAATTTCTTCAAAAATCTCAAGAACACCCCAAAGTTGTCTTTCAAGATTTGGTCTACAAGAGGTAATCCTACACCTTAGACTTACATATATGGAGTTATTATGGAATTATGAGTATGAATCATGTATTACAACTTATGGTATAGTGATTGGAGACCATAAATTCCCAATTTAAATACATGAACATGGTAGGGATTTAAATGTGTTTATTTGAAAGAATTTTGTTGGTTTGGATGTGAATGGTTGATCACACACGTGATGTTAGGAGTATAAATTGCTAAAGAATGATAGTGGGATGAATTATTGGTTAATGGTGATAGTTGGAGGAACCAACACTATAGTTATGAGGTGTAAATATCTATGCCTACAAGATGTTTGATAATAGGCCTAAATGGAATAAGTTATGGGATTAATTACTAATATTGGCCCTATTGAATGTTGTATTATATATTGAAGTTACATAACTGTATTTGATCATTGTAGTATATCATTAAGGGGCGAATTTCAGATATGTATGGCTAAAACCTCGTCTTTTAAAAATCGAGCTTCATCGATGTTTGTGTGATTTTTGGTCAGATTCGACGCACGAGGAGGCCAATTTGAGAGGCAAGGGCATAGCGAGCTAGACTTTGGGCCGGCTAGAGGTAAGCAATGATTTTAAATGATGTCCTGAGGGTTTGAAACCCCAGATTTGCACAACGTTGTGCTATGTTGAGATGAAACACACACTGTATGACGAGCGTGGATTCATTTACTATTGGGGATTGTGACTTGGTCCATCCCGGTTGATATTTTACCGCGTATTTGATAAAGACTTGATGTTTTTCACTATGATTTGGGCTTATTGCCATACTTGGGCTTCGTGCCGACTATTTGAAATCCTATGTGAATTTCCATCGCTGTTTTTCCTCACTAATTGAAATATTATTTGAACTCAGTCCAACTGAATTATACTGTTTCATGAACTCAGCTACATTTATACTCAACTTGAGATTTAAATGATATTTTTAATGTTCTTTAAGCAGAGCGCCATTGTTTTACTGATGCCCAAGGGGCTTATAATTATTTTCTCGACCGATTGAGGCTGATGGCCATATGTGAGGATATATTGAGTGATGTGAGGAGGCTTCTAGGCCTCGAGTATTATGTGAGGAGGCTTCCAGGCCTCGAGTTTGATGTGAGAAGGCTTTAAGGCCTTATGTTAATATGACAGGCTTTAGCGCTTGGGCTGTAGGAGCCCCTCCGGAGTTTGTACCCCCACAGTGAGCGCGGATACCCAGGTGAGTTGGGAGTGAGCCCGAGAGGCTGATGTTATACTATGTCAGTTGGGAGTGAGCCTGAGAGGCTAATATTATACTATGTGGGTTGGGAGTGAGCCCGAGAGGCTGATATTGTACTATGTGAGTTGGGAGTGAGCCCGAAAGGCTGATGTTGTACTACGTGAGTTGGGAGTGAGCCCGAGAGGCTGATGTTGTATTATGTGAGTTGGGAGTGAGCCTGAGAGACTGATGTTGTACTATATGAGTTGGGAGTGAGCCCGCGGGGCTGATACTATACTGAGAGTTTGATATTTAGCTCGAGGGGCAGGTTTCTGATTTAATATTGAACCCGAGGGGCAGGTTTCTGATTATTTCTTACTTGTTGAAATTATTGTTTTTAACTGTTTTAAAGAGATTTATCTGACACTTCACGGTTTTATTGTGTAACTGATTTTACTGCTTGAGATAGCGTTATTTGTCCCTTTATGAGATTTCATGCTTTCAATCATTATTTATTTTTATTACTCACTGGGTCGGAGTACTCACATTACTCCCTGCACAATGTGTGCAGATACAGGCAGAGCTGAGTTCGCTCATGAGCGCTGATTCTTTCCAGACCAGGCGGTGTCTAGGAGTAACGAGGTAGCTATTGACGTCCGCGGCCCCGTTTTCTCCCTTATCTTCTGTTATTTATGATATCTCCAGACTTGTAGAATTTTTGTAAACTCTATAGTAGCTCATGACTTGTGACACCCCGATTTCGGGCTGAGTCGGGATGGTTTCCCTGTTTTATCATATTTATTCCGCACTTATGGTTATATTATCTATGATTCAGACTTATTCATGCTTAGTAACTATTAAAAGAGGTATTGTTGTTCTGTTGGCTGGCCTTGTCTTCACGATAGGCGCCATCACGACCGGGTTTGGGAATTGGGTCGTGACAAGCTCGAGTACTGCCAAATGAACGGACAATTGAAGAATACTTAGAACTATTGGTGAGAGTCAAAATAAATTCATTTATTTGATATGCGTGCCAACAATATAAAAAATAAAAGGGCACTCCTCTTTATATAGGTTAAGAGTTTTAACCCTAATACAAGTCTAAATAAGGTAAAAATCTTTCCTCCTTTTCTCCCACGAAATTATGATCCACAGTAAGTAACGAGCGTGATCTACATCGCAATATTCGACTGATAGCTAATATTTCGGCTTCCCATTTATCTTCTTTAACCGCCTTTCCTTCATCCCCGATTCTTCATCTCACTCGAGCTTGATTTTGCTCGGGGTTGGACATGCTCGAGACCCAGTGTATCATTCGTGCTCTCCTGGTTCCAATCCGTTGGTATCTTCGATCTTACTCGGGCCTATAACAAGCAACGCTGTTCCTTGCTTCACAATGGGAAATCGGGGGTAATTCTACCCTCTATTTTACCTGTATACAATTTAAATAATTTGCATCCTACTTTTTTTTTCCTTAGAAAACAATAAATATATTTTTTTCTTTAGATTTTTCATGAACACAAAATAGAAAAATGCAAACAAGGAGAAAAAGATACTCAATCAATTTTTTTTGTCTCTTTTCCCTCAAAACCAAAGTATTACCATCTCAGCTCAATTTTAAACCAAATGACATTTGTCTTATTGTTGAGCCTAAATATTAAGGCAAGGAAAAATTTACTAGAAAAAAAAATTAGGACTTAGAGGGATACAAACATCATTTAGTTCTCTACTTTTCCTTTTTTATTAGGTTTACATTATTATTGGCGAAAAGTGATCAAACATTGGATAAAAATATATATATATATTTGGTTAAATCA
Organism: Nicotiana glauca; assembly: GCA_026770625.1. Classification (NCBI taxonomy): domain Eukaryota; kingdom Viridiplantae; phylum Streptophyta; class Magnoliopsida; order Solanales; family Solanaceae; genus Nicotiana; species Nicotiana glauca. The sequence continues at coordinate 9,109 of MU704106.1, forward strand.
TATCCACATCGATCAGATTAATCTGTTTCAGTAACTTCTATTATCGAGATATTTCAATGGCTTATGCTATAAATAATATAATAGAGGAAACATAAACTAGATGTGTCACTCCCAGTACCTCATTTAGTGGCATGGGCTTTCTTTCTATTCCTTCCGGGACACTTTTGATTTCATAGATTTTATTCGAATTTATCTGATTCTTTAATAACAGATAATTAGTCAAAATTCCCAAGGAAATAAACACAATTGATAGTGATACAGCCAAACTCTTTGAATTCCTATTTATTATTCTCCTCTCTCTATTCGGAAACAACACTCTTGCACATATGAACCAATGAGAGCAGAAATTACGTCCAACACTTTAATGCAGTGTAGGGATATATACTACATATAAAGTTTAGGGATTTTTTAATGGTGGAAGGCATTTTTAAGGAAACGAACTTGACCCAAATCGTATAATATCACGTCATATTAAGAGTATCTGTAGGCTGGTATAGCCCAACAATTGGTATTAGGACACAAGTTCAGTGGGACAAGTATGGTGATGGCCAAGTAATAGTATGGGGCTTGGTTTACCGAGTCTGCTGATGGACGATTGATGGTACGTGGCTCGATTTATTTACTCTTACGAGCTTGGATGTACGCACGCACAACAAGAAGCTAGCGGGGTTCGGTTGCCATAAGCACTCTATCGTATAGGTGGCACGCAATGAAATCTCGAAAATTAACCCATGGATCAAGCTAATTGCAGGTTTCGGTTGTCAAATCCAAATACTATGATGATATGGGTGGCATGCATGTGGAACTCAGTTCGAGGAGGAGATTGCTGGGTATGTGAACAAAGTTCTATATTGATAATTAAAAAAATTGAAAGATTATATATAAGGTGTAGAGATCTCTTAATTGTGCGATAACTTTTAAAAAAGCAGTATAGACATGGCATAAAGTGAATAATACCATACCTTAGTAAAAGTATCTGCGGGCTGGTTTACCCTGGAGAGAGAAACATCCTATCCATGGTTACTCCATGGTCAATGTGTTTGATATACTTGATTATGACCACTAGGTGTATTGTTCTAAGGTATTTGGATGCAATACATTCCCCCCTAAAAGAATAGAGATAAAGTGATCAGTGCAAGTGTCCTTACAAATATAGAGAAGTCAGATAATGTAGCTGAAGAGAACAAAGTCAAAGAAATAAAAGGAAGAAACATAAAGGTAATTATGCCAGAGAGATGCTTAGTTCTCCATAACTATTTTGCTATGGCTATAAATACATGGATAGCTGTCCATATAGTAATCATGATCTCAGTAAAGATTAGAGGTCTTACATGAAGAGGAGAGTCATATTTGTTTAGTAGCCAAGGATGACTTGCCTGCTCCATTATTTTAAAGGTGTTTGAGTACACCATTTAATATTGGTTGCCTTTCTTGCTTGGTTTCAGGCAGTCTCCTTGGCTATCTTGACATGCTCTTCTTTTTCATGCAAGACTTTTATCTATTATTTACCATGAGATCGAGAATGAAGACAGAGAAGGAGAGTCTTTGAGAAACAATAAAGTTGTTTCCGTGTGACCTATAGGTTAAGGGTTCGAGCCGCGGAATCAACCACTGATGCTTGCAACAATGTAGGCAGCCTACATTGCACTTCCTTGGGGTGTAGCCTTCGGACCCTGTGTGAACGTAAAATGCTTTGTGTACCAGGTTGTCCTCTACCGAGAGATGAAAAGACAGAAGAGAAGTCTAGCATGATGAGAAGAGGCTTATTTGGTAGCCAAGGATGACTTGCCTTCATCTTTTGGAAAGGTTTTAACACCATTGATGGTGTCCTTTCCTTATATTGGTTTTTAGGCTGGTCATCTTTAGCTAACTTGACAAGCTCTCCTCTTTCATGCAAGACCAATTTCTCTTCTTCCATATATTGAGAAATAAATAGAACAAGAGGTTCTAAGATGAAAAGAAGAATTTTATTCCATAGCCAAGGATGACTTGCTTGGACCATTTTCGACTGCTTATTTAATTAGCTAACATACGTGATTTCAATAATAATTAAGATAAAGAGAGAGAAGCCTTTTTGCATGGGTTTCAGGCAGTCATCTTTGGCTATATGCATCCTTGGCCTTCTCTTTTCTTTGTTATCGGTTCTCTCCTGGCGTACAATAATTTGCACACCTTACAATGTAGTACCAAAGTAGATGCATCCAATGGCAAATAGAGTTGACCTACATACGTGGCAGCTTACCTCTCCAGAGCTAGGAGGCGCAAGGGGTTCAGACGAATCCGTTCACCCGAAAATTACAAAGTATATACAATGTTAAAATTGTTTTTATGTATATATATAATAGAATTAATTTACTTAGTTTTATTTTGAATTCCTTTAGCGAAAATTTTAGCTCAGCCTCTATTCTCATGATTTTGATGTTTTTTGTGTAATTAATACCTCTTATATATAATGTTTAATCTAATCAACGTTTACTAAAAATAATACTAGAAGCCACAATATAATGTTTTCCAAAGTAGTAGAATGTTGCCTAAAGCTTTCATGCTTTTAATAGATGGACAATATAAGAAATATTACGACGAGTATTAAGAAAGAGAAATAAGAAATAATTGCTCGAAAAAGAAGATTAAATGACGAAGTTTTTTGCACGAATAGCCGGCTGGATTTACTGTTTACTTTCCTAATTGATATACATAAATTATACATCGATTATTTTTTTTGGATGCATATATCATACACAAATTATACATATAATATACATTCATCGGTTACTTTTAGTTTAATCGGTTGAATGGACGGCTTTTAGATCGAAAGGATTGAGCATGCCCCAGACCACCAGCCATTCAAATGGTAAAAATTGCACCCTTTTTAACCTGTAGCCGCTTTGTCTTTTTGTTTGCATCCGTACCCACTTTTTAAAAAACTTTAGCTTCCCTTTATAACTGAGAAACTTTAGCTCTAGAGCTGAAGTTTCCGGGTTACTAAACAAAAACTTCAGTTCTAGAGCTGAAGTTTTTATTTTATAACTAGAGCTGAAGTTTTCGGGTTACTAAACAAAAACTTCAGCTCTAGAGCTGAAGTTTTTATTTTATAGCTGGGAAACTTCAGCTCTAGATGAAGTTTTTTATTTTATAACTGGCAAACTTCAGCTTTAGAGGTGAAATTTTTATTTTATAACTTGAAAACTTCAGCTCTAGAGCTGAAGTTTCTGGGTTACTAAACAAAAACTTCAGCTCTACAGCTGAAGTTTTTATTTTATAACTGGAAAACTTCAGCTCTTATTTTATAACTTGAAGTTTCCGGGTTACTAAACAAAAACTTCAGCTCTAAAGCTGAAGTTTTTATTTTATAACTGGAAAACTTCAGCTCTAAAGCTGAAGTTTTTATTTTATAACTGGCAAACTTCAGCTCTAGTTTCTAGTTACAACATAGAAACTTCAGCTCTAGAGTTGATGTTTTTATTTTATAACTGGCAAACTTCAGCTCTAGAGCTGAAGTTTTCCGGTTACAAAGACAAAAACTTCAGCTCTAGAGCTGAAGTTTTCCGGTTACAAAGACAAAAACTTCAGCTCTAGAGATGAAGTTTTTATTTTATAACTGGCAAACTTCAGCTCTAGATCTAAGTTTTTCGGTTACTAAACAAAAAGTTATAAAATAAAACTTCAGTTCTAGAGCAGAAGTTCGCGAGTTACAAAATAAAAACTTCAGCTCTAGAGCTGAACTTCAGGCCCGGCTACTAAAATGCTGAAGTTCTGTGTAATTGCCTTTGCTACTTCAGCCCCGTGAGGTGAAGTTATGTGAAAAAGCGGGTACGCTTGTAATTTTTGCAAAGCGGGCACGGGTTAAAATGTGGCACAAAAAGCGGGTATAGATACAAATGTCCCATTCAAATGCGGGACATTGGGCTTAGTAGGTCCAATCCTCCTTGTTAATGGGTCGGGTCGGGCTTTCAAAAAATTTAGAAAAGACTTTTAATTTTTTTTACATTCCTATACCATATAACAAACCTTATTACCCTCAATGTTTAAGGTTTGATATAATTACATTTAGTATACCAAATTATCAATTTTATACCATAGTATATTTTAAAGGTATAATTAATGCAGCGTATATCCCTCCTTAAATCAAGGTACCTTTTACGGAAAGGTAGACATATTCAATTTTTTAAATAATAAGAAAAATATATATTTAATATTATTGGTGTATAAAAATTAAACTCGAAGAAAAAATGCTCTGGCGTCCATGTACGGTAGTACTAGAAATCGTTGACAACAACAATATATGGCACCAATATAAGGGGTCTGTTTCTAGTTCTTTCTTTCAATTTCAACTAATGTTGACAAAATAATATAAACAAGACGAAATTTTATAATATATAGTTGGATATTTGTGTTTGATCAAAGGTACATTAAATAAAGGGAAGTTTAATTGGAATTACAATTGTAAACACAGACGCAATGTAATGGGTCAAGGTTACCACCAGTGTATACTCCATTCCCGTTATGTATTTTTAAGCATTCTCTTTGACGTTACAGTGCATGTGTTTTGGGCTTTTACGTGAGTAATTGTAAAGGGGTTTTGACACAGTTACCCATACAAATAAAATTATTTATCCTTATCTATCCATTTATTTTTCTACCCATAAACTAATTATATTTCTTACCCAGAGTGGAATTTTTTCTTTATTCTCCAATTCTTTTTTATTTCTATGCTTCTTTTCTTCTTCTTTTTCTTTTTTTTTTCTTTTCTGCTTTTCTTTTTTCTTGTTTTCTTCTTATTTTTTTTCTTTTTTTCTTTTCTAATTTCATTTAACTTCTTTTTTTAATATTTTTTTCTCTTCATAATCTAATTTCATTTACCGGTTTCACTATTTTTATTATTCTTTTTTTATACAATAAGAAAAATAATTGATATAGTAAATATTTGTTCACCTTTTTTTTAAAATAACCAGTGCAATAAACCTTTTATTTTATTTTTCTTTCTTATTTTTTAAATTTAATTATTAAACTGAAATAATATCAGTTGTCACTTGATCTAATATACTGAATATCGCATTGACTGCTATTGAGCACCATAAATTACATAATCAGATTCTAAGAATCAACACGTGATTGTCATGTAAACGTTGAGCTCCTTCCCTATAAATATCAATACACACTCTACCATTACATGTAATACAACCAGTTATAGAGCAAGAAAACATAATCTATGGCAACCAAATCTCCATATATACTAGTTAGAATAAAAATAATAATAAAATATTAAAAAATAGAACAAAAGTATAAGTAGCGAAAAAGACCTCTAGTAACATGTGATACCAATATGGTATATATGTATATCAACAGAGCATATAATTTTTCTAGAATATTGTTACAACTATCTGTGACTATACTACTCTACCAAAACATTAAAAGACACAATAAAAGTATGAGAAAATTACATGCTCGTATTGCAAGCTAAATATTTACAAAAATACTTGTTCATTTCATATACTAAGAGGGTATTTAGTTGTATGGGGTCGTTCCAACAATTGCCTATAACTATAAAAACTATTAATACACATAATCTATGTCTATCGACATACAAAAATTCCAGCATTATTGCAACTCATGTTGATATAAATAATTTCATAATAGAATTCACTTAAAATGCAGCTAAAACAACCAAAAAATGTTCAAACTACCATATGATACCAATATGGGATATAACTATACCAACATGGTATACAGTTTTACTAGTTAATTCCAGACAACTATATGACTATACTATTATTACATAACACACATGCATAAAGAGAAAAATAAAAAAAATAGTGTACCACATATTAATATAATAAGGTATTTCAATATATTGTACTATATTACTATTATTTAAAAAAAAAATAGTGTACCAATTTAATGCAACTAATACAACCAGAAAATGACTCAACTAGTATATGATACCATATAGTATATGATACTACTAATAGGTTATATAATTATACAGGGTCATTCCAACAACTGCATATAACTATAAAAACTATTACATAATACACAAAATCTATGTCCATAGATACAAGAAAATCCAACATAGCAAAATATGATCATATAAATCAGTTCAGAATAGAATTCACTCAAAAATGCAGCTAAAATAACCAAAAAATATCACAACTACCATATGATACAAATATGACATATAATTATACCAATAGGGTTTACAGTTCTACTAATTTATTCCACGAAACTGTATATGGCTATCCTACTATTACATAATACACATGCATAAAGAGAAAAATCAAAAAATAGTGTACCACATATTAATAAAAGAATATATTTCAAGACATTGTATTATAATACTATTATATAAAACAAACACATAAAAAAAAATCAAAATGATTACATAATACACATGTATAAAAGAAATTAAAAAAAATTAAGATATTGTACTATTCTACTATTACTAAAGAAAAATTAAACAGTGCAACAATTAAATATAGCTAATACAACCAAAAAATATTCCAACTAACATATGATACCAATATAGTATATAGCTATACCAACAAGGCATACAATTGTACGCAAAAAGTTTACTTTTTTGTTTTAAATTCAATTATTAAACTGAAATAATATTAGTTGTCACAAAATCTAATTAACTCAATGAGAGCTTATGCAATGAATAATACCTCCGTGGAATTCCATAAGTGTTAATAAATATTATTAATGTTACTAAATATGTCCATGAAATTCCATTAGTGTTAATTAAATATTATTAATGTTAATAAATATTATTATTTATTTATTGAAATTGTGGACAAAAATTCAGAACAATCCTTTTGAAATTAGGGTATGCACGACAACCGAGAGTTTCTCCGATCAACTTATTCCTCTTGTCAAATTTTCTCACGGTGAATATCCTATTTTATTTTTATTTTTCAAATAATTATTAATATATATTTTTACAGTCAAAGTACATATCATAGACAAAGAGATAGTCAAAAGTACTGTGATTCAAGTCATACAATAAAATAAAAAGGGAAACAGATTTGCATTTTCCACATGCCCCTCACGTGGGGTAAAGCAAATTAAAGGGAAAATATGAAATTGAGTTGTCCGGTAATAAGTTTGTATTGTATAAGTAGGAATTGTAATTAATTTTAAAGTGGGCAACACCGGGTAATTACTTAGGCCTTGATAGGCATTATGCGTTATTTACAAGTTGAAAGAAAATAATGCATCTACAATCAAAATATAAATAATCTACAATTCATCTACAAAATATCTACAAACTAGGTATATTGAATTTTAATATCCCAATTCCCATTCGATTGTAGTTTAATTGAGATTTTCGACATAATTGCGTTTTTTGCAGAAGATTTGTAGAAGTTTTAGTTGTTTTTGATTTGTGAAAACAGAAAATAAAGCATCTACAATTAGAATACAAATAATTTACAATTTATCTACAAAATATCTACAAACTGGATACATTGAACTTTTATATCCCAATTCCCATACAATTGTAGCATAATTGGGATTTTTGACATAATTGCATTTTTCAGAAGATTTGTAGAAGTTTTAGCCGTTTTTTATTTGTGAAAACAGAAAATAAAGCATCTACAATCAGAATACAAATAATCTACAATTTCTGCAATATGTCTTCTTCTTCTTCTTCAAGTTTCAATCTGAAATTCAGTCAAAACCAAGTCTAATCTTCACCAAAACCCATCAAAATTGAGATATAAACTCCAAACTATATTTCCGATTATTTTCAACAACACCCAATCCAAACAAATAATGATTTTTAAAAACACAAATTTTAATTCAAAGCTTTCAGGCTTTTTAATGGTTGTCAATGATAGAATTGCTGCTCTCTTTTCATTTGCTTTGTATTACTGAAATTTGCGATTGAGAAATAGAGAGAGATGTAGAGAGAATGTCAACGAGCAAAGCTTTTGCAGAACTGATTTCTACAATTTGAAATGAGCTTCTGATTTCGACGAACTGAGCTTTTAATTTGTATCTTAAGCGAAATATCGAAGAACAGATCTGAGCTTTTGAACAAATTTGATTTCGACGAATTGAGCTTTTGAACAGATTTGATTTGTGGCTAAATCAATTAGAAGATTTTGTTCCTGAATTTTAGCACGCCTAATTAGGAAGATTCAGCTACTAATAATTAGTATTTAATGAATGGTGCAATAATTATTGGAAAAATGTGGACAGGACGGGTAAATTAGAAACTGTGCCATTTTTGGTAATAAAGTTTCATATATGGTATAGGAAGGAAAAAATCTCTAAATAAAACCTAAGTTGGTAAAGTGAACATTAATTATGGATTAGCCACTAGGCAGCCTGCCTAGTGGTGTATCTATATATTATTAAAAGGAGAGGAAAAAGTCATCTCCTTAAGCCAAGTGGCAACCTAAAAAAATGTCACATGGTATAATTAGTTATTGGTTATTATTTTTGAATTTAAATATATATATAAAAAACGAAAATAATAAAATAAAATAAAAAAACTATCATATATATATATATATATATATATATATATATATTAATTGGTTACTTCATTTGAATTAATAAATATAGATAACTTATTAATAAATATAAAAAATGAAAAATAAATATATAAAAAAATAACTACACATTCAAATTGGGTGGGAATAGTTTCAAGTCTTCTATATATCTATATATTATTAAAAGGAGAGGAAAAAGTCATCTCCTTAAGCCAAGTGGCAACCCAAAAAAATATCACATGGCATAATTAGTTAGTTAGTTTATAATTAGTTATTGGTTATTATTTTTGAATTTAAATATATATAAAAAA